>SKCR01031479.1:0-104632 GCA_019454045.1 Zanthoxylum bungeanum | reverse complement strand
TATTGCTTAGAAGAATTCCTCCGAGTCAATTTAATATCCCTAAAACCATATCATATAGGTAGGAGTCCTATGATTAGCCAAAAACCGTTATAAGATGGGAAAAGTAAGAAAATCAAGGATGATCAATGAACTTTCTAAGTGATCATAAAATGGAAATAGAGAAAGAGAGACTTTAGGTTCTTCAAAACTCAAATTGTAGGCAAACAAGTTGAAATGACGATTGGAATAATAGTTAGCTCCCCATAGTCAAGAGATCTGATATATAGGGCTATTACTTACCCAGATTTTCACATCTTCGAGATACCAGTTAAAGAAGTTATCCTGATAGAGTCTATCTCATACCTATCCTACATGAGCAATAGACTCCATCAGGATATAGAGTATTAGGACAAGGATAAAAAAAAATTTCTGAGGCATAAAGAAAATGACTAGTGAGATGTGAACAGCTCCTATTGGTATAGATGACCGTGAGGAAAACTCAATGAGGTTCTATTTTAATAAATAAGATGGACTTTGACAGGAACATCCTCCTAGGAGAAAAATCAAAGAAGTTTTGAGAATATAAAGAGGGAAAGCATAAGAATAAGTATGAGAATAGGCTTATAAGATTTGAGGTATTAAGAAAGTCATAAGAGTATCAGTATGGACGATAGAACAAAGTGATCAAATCAAGGTTTAATAGCAAGAATATAAGGTTGAAATTTAAGAAACAAATAGAAAAATGGTTCACAAATAGTCTTAATAGTAAGAAGTATTATAAGGAAACAGATTGTGCAGATGATATGAGGATTATGAGGTGTAGCAAGGAAGTAATTGGAATCAATGATAGTTGTAGACCCTAGAACTTAGTAAAGGAAAGAACCTGCAAATGAGAACAATTAAAGATTAAACAAATCACGAGATGGATCGATAACTAGGTGATGAATCTAAAGAATCATAGACTGGAACTTGAAGAAGAAAAGGTTTAACACTTTATAGGGAAGATTCGTAGGGATATAATGAGTAACTTATAAAAGAACCTCATGGTATTAAGAAAAGAAGGATTTTAGGAAGAATTAGTTGTATGGACCAAAGAATGAGGAGTCGGAAGACTAAGATTAGAAAGGAATTTTTGCAATAGAATAAGTTCCTGAGAAAATATAATAAAAAGGATTAATGAAGTACCCAAAGGAAGAATTTAGTATCTGCAGAAAATTAAGCGATGGAAAGGATGAGAAGATAATATAAGGAATATGACAGAGGGTACTTCTAGGAAGACTTGTATAAGATGTAAAATGAGTAATTAATAAAGATGACCGGGAGTAAAGTTAGAAAAGATAGAGGTTTTGGGTCGTAAAACCCAGTGTAGGAAAAGACATTAGACACTTATACACGAAAGCCCTAGGTAATGGCATATATCATCAAAATACCGAGAGTTCGAGATTAGCTCCCACCCTCCCAACCCTCGACTAATACCGATAACAAATGAAACAAAAGTGCAATCTTGAGATACTCCCAGAGTAAGTACAAAGAATAGCGATATGAGAAAAGAAAGATGATCTAAGTAATAGATACTAAAAGGAAACATTAGATAAAGTAATAGAGAAGTAAGTACCAATCAATATAGTATATGTAGGAATTGTAAATAACAATGTTAAAGATAATCAAGGACGTATGAGACAGGTATCCTTCAAGTAAATAAAGAAGAGATGACTTACAGTAGATGCAAATAGATGGTTGTTACTAGTATAGAAGATGAGATAAGACAAAAGAATAGAAATGAAAGATCAAAGAGATGTGATCTAAAGATATGATTGCGGATGATCAGGCGAGACTCTTGGAAAACGGGAAGGAAGTTGTTAGATTAGGATATAATAGTAGTCAAATGATGGAAATGACTACAAGAAATCGAGATCGGAGGATATGATAAGTATGTGAGGAGGAAATCCAAGTAAAAAGACAGAATAGGGATCAAGAAAGTTCTTAATAGTTTCAGAATGAAGTAAAGTATGGAAACAGTGCTATGGAAAGTTGAGAAAGTGAACTGAGAAGGTAGAACAAAGATAGGAAATAATACATAGTGGTACAAAGGATACACTAAGTAATAATAAGAAGTGTGTTGATTATGTAATTAAATAAGAAACTCAACTCTAATCCAAGGAATTTAAGACACTACAAGCTTGGGACAATTTTAGTAGCAGATATGAATTATTTGATAAATTCGTAGTACAGAACAGAGACGACAAACAGTTAATGCAAAATGGTGTCATTAAGAAGGAAAAATTTAAAGACTACTGAGGGTTGTAAAGGAACCTAAGGATTGTGATAGTTAAATAATGAGAACTAACGTTAAGGACAAGTTGGACAAATGGAACAGAGAGACATCAATATAAATATAAAGAATTAGAAATCTTCGGTGAAAGCCAAGGTACTAGTTATTAAGAACTTGCCAAGTTAAGGAATCATAGAGCATAAATGAAGGATTAGAAGGAAAGAAATCTTAGGATAAGGAGTATAAGGTACAACGAAAGAACAGAGGGACAATAGCCAAAAGTACTCAGCAAAAGTGTTTATAGAATGGGGACTTAGGAAAAGAGGAAGATCTAGTAGACAACAGAGGTTACTGACAAAAAGAATAAAGTTTAGTAGCATCTTTGAATATTTGGAAGTTAACAAGATCACGGATAGACGCCAGAGAGGATTCGAGGACGAATCCTATTTAAGGGGGAGAATTTGTAACGACCGGTGGTTTTTACTACTACCTATGATAATATTATTACGTACGGGATAAAGGGATGAAAAATAAATCATGTTGGGATTCAAATACAATCACGGGAAGACTTTGGGAACGATCGGTAAATTTCTCGAAGTCCCGAGAAGAGACTGTACCATGTGCCCCTTTTGTACTACTTAGTGTACTTGGGGCATAACGTTTTCATATGATCTCCGATTTTTATGAATTTTATATCGTTGAAAATCTTAGACCGAACCTACAACTTCCACGTTAAATATTTTTCCAAATTCGGACCAGAATCGGGTCAAAAATGCAAATCAAAATCTAGATGATAGTAACTTCGGGGCTAAAAGAGAAAAATCTCAATTTCTCTAGATTTTTCCACACTTTTCTCATAAGTTTCCAAATAAGAAACCGTATAGAAGAAGAAGGGAATGAGAGAAGAAAATGAGGAAAGAAGAAGAAGAAGAAGAAGAAGAAGAAGAAGAAGAAGAAGAAGAAGAAGAAGAAGAAGAAAGAAGAAGAAGAAGAAGAATAATATAATAATAATAATAATAATAATAATAATAATAATAATAATAATAATAATAATAATAATAATAATAATAATAATAATAATAATAATAATAATAATAATAATAATAATAATAATAATAATAATAATAATAATAATAATAATAATAATGGAGGAAGAAGAAGGAAGAAGAAGAAGAGAAATGATCAAGCAAGTTGAGCATGAGAGATTTGGAGGATGAGCAAGAATTAAACAAGGAAAGAAAGGTAATAAAACCCATTGGACCCATCTTTTTAATTTTAGAGTTTTTATGTTTTGATGAATTAAAGTAGGTTAATTGACTTGGTTGTGAGAATGGTAGTGTGTATCTTGACATTAAAAACCATGGAAACCATGATAAATTCCAACTTGGTGGTTGTGAGTGAGAATTATTAAGATATGTAAAGTGGATTAGAAATTGGATTACTAACTAATTGGGAGTCTAATGTATGTTTATTGATGTATAAGATGATGTATGGAATATTGGTTTGTAGTTTGGAAGCATTGAAATGGAGTAGAGATTAGATCATTTAAGCTTTGGAGAAGATGGAAGAGGAAACCAGAACCTGGAAAATGCAGGTCGCGTCACGGCGCAAGAAGGAATAACACGTCATGACGTACAATCAAATCACGACTAGATTTAGAACGATGCACGTCGCGACGTACAGTCCTTCCTACGTCGCGACGCCGGGCACAAAACTTCACCAAATCATATTTAAACATTCTGGTTCTGCCCTAGCGAGTTAGAGACCACCCTTAGGGTCTCGTTTCAGTTCGAACATATATCTTGTACCAAATTATAACCGTCATAAGCCTTGTGTATATAATTTGGATAAATCTTTAAATACCAAGAGTATCGAGATTACTTTACTACTATTGGTTCTAATGGAGTACCGATCATAAGTTATCCATATGAATCGCATTCTCCTTCAATCAAGGATCCAGTGACAGCCAGAATTGATCACAGTGAGTGGACACTTTCCCTTTTACTTGATTTTCATTTTGCATTTTCTTCAATCAGACTTACTTTTCAGTAACTAGGGCGTTATCCAAGTTTGTTTTATATCATATATAGTTTAGCATGATTTGAGCAGTTTTATGGAAAAATAGATGTTTCAGTTTGAGATTTATGTTTTCAGTACATGTTTTATGTTCTTTTCTTTCGGGGCATGAGGTAAAACCTCACCCCAGTATGTAACTTGATATAGTGGAATTGACGGATTTAGAGGCTTGTGCACATGTGGAGGACTGAGGGGACGCTCTCAGATCCTCACGGAGGACTAGGGTTGACAGATCCCCGAAATCTTGGTTTCAGAGCTTGGGCGGTAGAATTGATCCGCACCCCCAGTTCTAGTGGTGGCTACACTGCCAGTTTAGCTGTTGTCCTGGGTGTAGAGCTCTACATTGCCAGTTAAGTTGTTGTCCAGGACGTAGGACACCACCAGCATCAGAGATGCCCAGTTGAGTTGTGGTCCTGGGCATAGAGTACATCCAGTTGAGTTGGGGTCCTGGATGTAGAGCAGTTTTTAGTTTTTCAGATTTTCAGTATAAAGCTTTCAGATTTTCAGTAAATAGATTTCAGAAGTCAGATTTTAGTAAACAGTTTTCAGAAAACAATGTTTAAAGGCAGTTTTTTGAAATATGAAGTCTTGGAAAACAAGTTTTCATATAAAGATGTTTTGAAAATATTGTTTTAAAACTAAAATATTTTTATATCAGTTTTCAGTTTTTAGTCCACTCACTTATATCATATAGTGATCTAACCCCCTCCAGTTTTTATTGTTTTTTAAGGATTCCAAGAGGACAAGCTCGAGAGGATGGATACTGATGCAGTCACCAGGGATGAAGTCCACCAGCATTGAGTCATATAGTATAAGAGTCCAGTCAGTGTCAAAGTAAAAATTTCTGATAAGCATTATTAGAACATGATTCTTTAACAACATTTGTTAATATGTATAAAGTAAAGTATTTTTAATTTATAGATATGAGAAATAAAATTATTTCAAATCAAGTATGGTTTGTATGGATGACATTGCATTCGTTCAGTTTAGGATACAGTCAGACAGTCAGAGGCTTATGGGGTTAGTATAGCTATCCACTGCCGGTAACATCTCCCAGATTAGGGACGTTACATAGCTCGGAAAACTTTGTGGTGTCGAACTTTTCATCATCTTCATCTTATTTTCTTATTCACGGCGGTGAGGCTACAAATTGCTCGATGCAGCCCATTTTCTTGGGGAAACGTAACCCGATTTGGTTTCGTTTTAATCCAAATTTTTTGGGGGAACATATAGTGGTGCTTTGGGGCTGTGTTGGTTCTATTTTAAAGTGAAAAAATCAGAAGCAAAATGCAGCCACTGTCCACGTAATTTCAGGGGCTAGTTGGGAGTATGCTGGGCGTATTTCGGGTGCTAAAACATTCTGGTTTTGTTTCTACTGTTCGTGGGTTGTTCGAGGGCTATTTCGGGGTTGAATTTTTGCTTGAAACAGTAGCAAATCTTCAGTGGTACTGCTGGTTCCATTCAGCAACAAATTTTTCAAGTCCTATCTGTGTGCCTAAACCTTTTTCGCTGCGCGAGGAAATCGTTTCCTACAATTGGCATCGAGAGCCAGGTTGAATAGTGTTCTTAACCCTTCTATTTTCATTTAAAGTTATTGTTTTTAATATGTTTATATGAGTTATAAATATTGATATGTATGTTTTGATGAGTAGGCACAATATAATATTCATATGATGAATGATTATCATTTTTTATCTGATGAATGGATTTTACATTGGTCATAAATTTTTCCGGCTCTTATTTTTTAGTTGGTTTTGATTTTGAGATGTAAGGCCATAAGGCCATTGTTTACAATATTTTCCAATGTAAAATTTCAATTGTTGTAATTTGGAGCATTGAAGTCCAAAATGAGCCAACACCACCTTGGAGCGTGATTTGAAGACCAAGGGATGCCTTAGGTATTTTTGTACTAATTAGATTATTATTGGAAAATAAGAGCCTAGTCAATGCAAAATATTTTTATGTTATATGTTTGTTTAATTCGAATTGTTTAAATAACATGTCATATACCTTAGGGTGCCTACTCTTGCATTTACATGCCATAACATGCATTGGATGCATAGTCAATAAATATGATTTTATGTGATTTAAAATGTTTAAATTATATTATGATATGCATGGAAAAATAATTAATTTGATTAATTAGTTTTATGGTTTAAAATTTGAATTCTAATATATTGGGCTTAATAAGTGCAAAATAAATTCAATTGGTATATAGGATGGAAACCTGGAAATAAATTCCTTAGCCGAATCTGAATGGACGGTAATATGGTCTGCACTCGGGATACAATTCCACGTACCATTGGATTTTATAACGGACCATGATTAATTAAATAGTTTAATATAAATCTTGACCATTTTTGGATTCTAAAATTTTAAACCTATTAGTGTTCTAATATTTTAAGAGTTAATATCACTCTAATTTAATTAGTTTAATTGAGTAATACAATTAGTAGACACTAATGGATAATTAGTGATATAAATTTTAAGAGTTAAATTTGGTTAGGTCACTAATGGTGAACTAGTGTAACTAAAAGTTATGATTTAGCCGCCAAAAATTTATTCACGGTAGTTAAATTAAAATATTATATATTTTATAAATAGAAACCTTAATTTTAAAATAGTGAGTGGGAGAGGGATATACTACAATATATCCCGCTATCACCGTTGTTAGTCCAAAAACATGAGATTCAAAAGGCTCCTCGAGACGGCTTTGTTTTCACCCTCTACGGATAGTGTCCATTTTGGGTCAATATCAGGTTTTGATTCCGAGAGGATAGGGATTCTAGATGTGTCTTGTGAACTGACCTACCCTACGTTGACCTTCACTTGTTAATTCCAAGAACCCCAAAACGGCGGGTCACACTCACAAAGGAATAATTTACTGTTAATAAAATTCCTTGATCGAATGAAACAATAGTTGTTTAATATAGGAATAAGAGTTATTCCCGCATTTATTAATCGACTGAGATTGTCTCGACCTATCATGCAAGTACTTGACTTGCCCTACAGCGGCACTTACTTGTGGGATGATAAATTTCCGCGGCATAGTAATTCTCTTAGGTTTCTAATTCGTTGTTCATGGATTCATGCATCATGTTTAATTTTATGTCAAAATTATTTGATGATTTTAATATGTGATGAATGAATGTTAAATACATGTTTATTTTATTTTTCAGCCATGGTTTCTCCAATTATTTCTATACTCTCAAACGATAAATTAACAGAAGAAAATTATGTTAAGTGGAAAATAAAATGAACGCCATCCTGGTCTGCGAAGACCTAAAGTTTGTCCTGACGGAGGAGAGTCCTCCCGAGCCGGCCAGAAATCCTGGCCAAGCTGTGCATGATACCTACCAGAAATGGGTTGTAGCTAATGAGAAAGCCCGCTGCTACTTACTAGCAGAGATGTCTGAGGTTCTTGCTGCAAAGCATGAATCTATAGCTTCAGTATCTCAGATGATGGAGTCATTACATGGCATGTTTGGGCAGCCTTCGAAACGTCAATGTCATAAGGACATGGTCTCAACGATGACTACAATGATGAAGGATGGGACATCAGTCCGAGAGCACGTATTGAGGATGATGACCTATCTCAACACTGCTGAAACCCACAGAGGTTGTATTGACGAGCGTAGCCAGGTGACCATGATTATGGAAACTCTTCCGAAGAGTTTCCTACAGTTTGAAAGCAACTATGTTATGAACAAGTTGACTTTTACTTTAACCCAACTGCTTAATGAGCTCACCCATTACGAGTCCATGCTTGTGGATCCTCGTAAGTCCGGTGTTGAGGCAAATGTTGCCGAGTCTTCTAAATCTGCAAATATGAAGAAGAATAGCACTAGGAAGGCTAAGGCAAAGCCCATGAAGATAAAGAACAAGAAAGGCTCCAAGGATACCAAGCCCAAGGGAAAATGTTTCCACTGCAACAAGAATAGGCATTGGAAGTGGAATTGTCTTAAATACCTTGCTGAGCTGAAGGAGAAAAAGGAAACAGGTAAATATGATTTACTCATTATAAAATCTCTACTAGTGGAGGATGATAAATCTACATGGATTGTTGACTCTAAAGCCACTAACCATGTTTGTTCTTCTTTGTAGCTACTTGACTCATGGAGGGACCTTGCTGAAGGTGACTACACCATGAGGGTCGGGATATGAGATGTCATTTCAGCAAGAGCAGTGTGAGTTTCTAGTTTAAATTTTACAAATAACAATTATTTAAATTTGAACAATAAGTTATTCATTCTCGATTTTCACAGGAATTTGATTTCTGTTTCTAAACTTTTGGATTATGGTTATTCAGTTTCTTTTAATAGCAATTTAGTTATTATTGGTAGAAATGGATTAACCATATGCATAGGAAACTCAGAAAATAACTTGTATGTGTTAAGACCGTTAACACATAGGTCACTGCTCAACGCTGAAATATTTAACGTTGAGAAACTTGACTGGATAGACAGATTGATAAAGATTTCTCATGATGACACATATCTATGGCATCTTAGACTTGGTTATATCATCCTTGACTGGATAGACAGATTGATAAAGAACGGAGCCTTAAACTAGTTAAAGCTCGAAATTTTACCAGTCTGCGAATCCTATTTAGAAGGAAAAATGACCAAGAGACATTTTGCAGGAAAAGGTATAAGAGCCACTCAACCGCTTGAGCTAGTACATTCGGACGTTTATAGACCGATGAATGTAAGAGCCCGAGGTGGTTATGAGTACTTCATCATATTTATTGATGATTATTCTATATATGGGTATGCTTATCTAATGCAGCATAATTCAGATACTTTTGAAAAGTTCAAAGAGTATTTTGCTGAGTTTGATAACTAGTTAGGTAAAAAAAATCAAAACTCTACGATCAGATCATGATGGAGAATACCTTGACAGAGATTTCGAGGAATTCTTATTTGAGCATAGGATAGTATCCCAGCTAGACATTATGGTGTTGCAGAGAGGAGAAATCGGACCCTACTAGACATTATGAGATCTATGTTTAGTTATAGCTCACTACCTAGTTCGTTATGGGGATATGCACTACAAACTGTAATGCATATCCTTAATGTAGTTCCATCTAAGTCTATTCCTAAGATTCCATTAGAGTTGTGGAATGGTTGTAAAACTAGTTTATGACACTTCCGCATATGGGGCTGTCCAGCACACGTGCTGAAGAATAAGACTACATAGATGGAGCCACATTCTCAAGTGTGCCGATTTGTAGGCTATCATAAGGAGACTAGGGGTAGATTCTTCTATAGTCATGATGATAATAATGTATTTGTATCAAAAAATGCTATGTTTCTAGAGGATGACTATATGAGGGAGTTCAAGCCTCGAAGTAAAGTGTTACTCGAGGAGTTAATTGATGTTCGACCAACACACCATTGTCAACAATAGTTGACAAATAAATATCACCTTCGACATCTAAGCGTCAGATGCAAGTTAGTCTTAATGATCTACCACCTAGACGTAGTGGAAGGGTTGTACGACAACCTGATCGCTACTTTGGGATTGGAGAGGCATAAGTTGTCGCATCCAGTGATGGTATAGATGATCCATTCACCTTATCGTAGTGCAATACATGATTCTGAAAAAGAGGAATGGCTCAAAGCCATGAACCTAGAGATTAAGTCTTTGTACTCCAACTCAGTATGTGAACTTGTAGACAAACCTGATGGGGTGAAACCCATAGGTTGCAAGTGGATATATAAGAGGAAGAGTGGATGAGATGGGAAGGTACATACCTTCAAGGCTAGGCTAGTGGCCAACGGTCCATGCTCAAATCCATCTGCACTCTTCTATCCATTACCGCATATTATGACTATGAAATTTGGCAATTGGACATCAAGACTGCATTCTTGAAAGGAAATCTTGATGAGAGTATCTATATAGTACAACTAGAAGAGTTAATAGCCCAAGGTCAAGAGCAAAAGGTTTGCAGGCTGCAAAGGTCCATTTATGGACTTAAGCGGACATCTCGAACTTGGGATATAAGATTTGATACCACGATCAAGTCTTATGATTTTGAGCAGAATGTTGATGAGCCTTGTGTATTCAAGCACGTTATTGATGGGAAGATGGTTTTTCTTGTTTTATACGTCGATGATATTTTACTCATTGGGAATGATGTAAAGATATTTTCGGACGTGAAAACCAAGCTAGCTAACCAATTCCAAATGAAAGATTTGGGAGAGGCCAATTATGTTCTTGGGATTCAGACATTTCGGGATCGCAAGAAATGATTGTTAGTTATATCTCAGGCATCCTATATCGATAAGATCCTTTTGTGATTTGGGATGCAGAATTCCAAGAAAGGCAATCTGCCTTGTTGGCATGGAATTCATTTGTCAAAGGAAGAGTCTCCTAAGACACCTCAAGATGTTGAGGAAATGAGAAATATCTCATATGTCTCAGTAGTTGGTAGTCTTATGTATGCTATGTTATTCATGAGACCGAACATCTGTTTTGCAGTGGGAGTAGTCAATAGGTTTCAGTCAAACCCAGGATTGGATCACTGGGTGGCTGTGAAACACATTCTCAAGTATCTTAAGAGAACCAGAGATTATATGCTTGTGTATTCCGGTGAGGATATAATCCTAAGGGGATATACGAATTCTGATTCTCAGACAAATGTCGATTATAGGAAATCAACATCTGGATCAGTGTTTACCCTAGGTGGTGGGGCTATAGTATGGCAGAGTAGAAAGCAATCTTGCATTGCTGACTCCACCATGGAGGCTGAATATGTTGCGGCTTGTGAAACAACTAAGGAAAAAGTCTAGCTTCGTAAATTATTGGGAGATCTAGAAGTTGTTCCAGATATGGATAGAGCACTCACACTTTATTGCGATAATAGTGGAGCAGTGGAAAACTCTAAAGAACCAAGAAGCCACAAGAGGGAAAAACATATAGAGAGGAAATATCATCTCATCAGGGAGATAGTGCAGAGAGGAGACGTTACCGTCACAAAGATTGCATCCGCAGAGAACCTGGCTGATCCGTTTACAAAGACCTTGTCGGCTAAAGTGTTTGAAGGTCATCTAGATGTTCTAGGATTATGTGACATGTCTCATTTGCTCTAATGCAAGTGGGAGATTGTTGGGATATATGCCCTAGAGCTAAATGAAATGTAAACATTTTTTATGTGTTTTGAAATAAAATGATGCATTATTCATTTATCAAAGTATTTTTTTTTATTTCACATATTATAATTTATCTTGAATAACCTAGATTACTTATGTCCCTTCAGACTTAGTGTATGACTGTCATACACAAGAGGATTTAAGTTTGAAGTTAGTAATCTTAAATAGTCCATAGAGAGCAAACAAAATGGGTACTTTGTTTGTGGTTTATCTATAGCTGTGGTTCATTCTGTATTTTTATGGCGGCCTTGATCCAGGATCGTCCATGTAGAGACATGAGAATGGATGAACCTTGTATGATGTGATCATATTGGACTGGACCCAGATGGAAATGACATTCTTATAATATCCGTTAAACAAAAAAAGTCATTTCGATCTACTAGATGGTCATATATGGATTCATCTTAATTCTGAGTGTACTATGAACTCCTGCATGGCAGGCTATATCCTTTGATTTACAAAGGTTAGGTTGGTGTAGCAGTCCCGACCAATAGCTACATACTTTGGAGGCATCGTCTGTTGTGTAGCTGGAACGTTTTACATAGATATGGAGTTCACTCCTTCTTATGAGAAGTAGAGGAGTACCTTTCTTTAGGGTTGATTCTGTGCTTGAACGGTTTGAATGCTCAAGTCTCTATATTACGAATAGAAAGATTAAAATTCATAATCATTATGAATAAATCATTCATTAGAGAATCAATGGTACTTAAGGTAAAAATAATTCAGGGGTATAACGGACATTATAACCCGACTCTAATTACGAGATACTCGTGAAGGGTTAATCTATATGTAGTGACTATATCGATGGACAACGACCTTGTTCAGCTTAATATATCATCTGCGATAACAAGAGTGCAACTTCGGGTTTTTAGTGGAATAACCCGGAGTTAATAATTCAGAATATTTAATTAAGAGCTTAATTAATATTTCGAGATTATTGGAGCTCGAAACTGTAGGTCCATTTGGTCCTCGTGCTAGCTCAATTTATTATAGTAGATTTAGTATAATTGGATAGTCCAAATATATACTCACAAAGGTATAAATATTATTAATGTGATTAATAATATTATTATGTCACACTTGGAACTTTATATTAAAAGTTAATATATGGTTTTAATAATTATTCAATGAATTAAATTGAATTGTATTTGGTATAATTTAATAAGGCTAAAGTTGTAATTTCCAATTAAAGGGTTTTGGAAACTCTTGATTTAATTTTGGAAGTTCCAAACACATTATGGCATTAATCCCTTTAATTTTGTAACACTTTTGGCTTTATGGAAAGTGATTTTATTGTTACAAAATTAATGAAAATAAATGAAATTTATTCCTATTTTTTTATGCCATTGTCGATTTTTGCAAAAGGAAGAGGGAAATGTTTTGTTGTTTTTTGGAAACAATTAAACCTAAGTATAAAAAGGTTTTATTTTTCTTATTGCTGAAAAAATTAGATTGATTCTAACCATAGCCACCTTTTGATCTTCTTCCAAATCCTCTCAATTGTTGAGAAAGAAAAAGAAAACAAAAGAAAAACCAAAATCCAAAAATAAAAGTTTTTGTGTGACTTAATCACTAAATAGTTTATGGATTATTTTGTGATTCTTGCCCACACAAGTTTCCATTGGTAACGAGACATAGCTCATAAGACTTTGCAGTGTCGAACTTTTCATCATTTTCATCTTATTTTCTTATTCACGATAGTGAGGCTACAAATTGCTCGATGCCGCCCCTTTACTTGGTGAAACAGAACCCATTTTAGTTTATGGATTATAAAACTTCAGTGGTATTGCTGGTTCCATTCGACAATTAAAGAAGAAGGGCATAAAAATTTTTCTAGTCTGATTCGTGTGCTAAACCGTTTTTACTGTGCGAGGAAAGTGTTTCCTACACCAGTAGGCTTATGTTATTGGCATATGGGATATTAGTGACAACGAGACTCACAACCACAGTTAGTTCTTTGAAGACTTTTCTAAGAGCGATGAAGATGAAGTCAATTGGATGACTAGGAGTAGCCGATTATATAATGACGCCACTGAGAATAAAAAAAAAGTAATTGAGAAAGAAAAATAAAAAGAAGAAAAAGAATAGAAAATTGGAAGGATGGAGAAAATATTGTGCTCTAGCTATTGAAAAAAACTCGAGCATAAATCAACATATGCGAATTGATGTGTTCCCATCAAGAGCAGATAAGGGCTATGGTAGAGGCCCTAAAGAGAATAATAGTGTTGGCTATTACAGATCGAACTGAAATCGAATATTTTTAGAAAGAAAACAGGCAAGTCATAACCTTCTCCAAGGAAGAGCACCTAATAGAAGGGCATAATCATAACCGGCTCATGTTCATAAAGGCCAAAGTTAACAGTAAAATAACCTCTTGTGTAATGGTGGATGACTGGTCCTACATTAATGTTTTCCCATTGCAGATACTGCCTAGGCTTGGCATCCGACCCAAGAAACTAATCATCTCCGACATGACAATCAAGACTTACGATGACAACAAGCGAGGAGTGGAAGACACCATTACATCCATGTTCAAAGTGGGCCCAATAGAAGAAAAAGTGTTGTTCATTGTACTAAAACATCCCTATCACTTTTGTTTTACTCTTAAGAAAGCCATGGTTCCATAAGCTTGGATGGGTACCATCTATAGTACAACAAGTAATAAAGTTCCCACATGAATGGATATTTTTCACTATTGTGGCCGAAGTGGGCAATATTGTGGCCACCCTAGAGGTCCAACCCTATACAATGTTTTAGGTAGCAGCAAATATTGAAGATTGGGTAGATCCCAAAAAGAATGAGATGAAATTGATGGACTTCTTTATAAACATCAAGTATCAGAAAGCTTCAGAATCTTTTTGATGTGGTAGACTGGAAAGAAGTCCAGTGATAAAAGAAGCAAATGATGTAGAACTAGAAAAGAAAGCAGAATAAGGCAGGGTGGAAGAACTCATCCAACTTGAAGGGCTGACATATGAGGACTCGACAACAATTAAAGAAAAAGAGGATTTTTGTAAACGTCTTTGTATCCAAACTATTTAATTATATCTTTGCATTAGAAATGAATAAGACGAATGATTTTGCTTACTTGCTGTAGGCATTGCATTTTTGCATATAAGGCCCGATGATGAGTCTCGTATGGAGACATTACCTCTTTAGTTGTGGAAGCCGCGGGAAACAGACGTTGGAAGGGTAAAGTTGGAAATTAGCATTTTGTCAGATTTAACTCGCTTGTTTCGCTTCGGGTTCGCTTGTTGGACCTCTGTTTTTAAACACACCAAACCCAATCCAAAATAATTAAAACATTTAAAACACATCTCACAAATTAAATAATTAAAATTAAATTAAAATCAAATTAAAACCAATTAAAACTAATTAAATTAATTTAAAATCTAATTAAACTAAATTCTAAAATTAAAATAAATCACTTCCTCCAATTTTCATTAATCACACACCAAAATAAAATAATTTCTTGCCTTAAATAATTAAAATTAACACACAAATTAAATTACTTGATTTCTTTCATTTTTAAAAGCCATACAAACCCTAATGAATCACTATAAAAATAACACATTCCCAACCCTTGAACCCTCCTCCTCTCTCTCGGCAGTGACCACAAACCAGAACAAAAAAAAAACAAAACCCAAACAAAATAAACCATAGCTCCACTCACGGCCACTCCCTCTCTCACCTCTCAACACTCACGGCCACCACAAAATAATAAACCCTAAAAACCCTATTCTCTACACACGTATACACTGACTGAAACCATAAAAGACTTTTCTTTTCATCTCTCTCCGGCCCCCACGCTCAGCTCTCTCTCATCTCCTTCACGCCGTGAGAAACATTGCCCGCTCAAGCAAACTGCTTCTCAACCTTCACGCATAACCCTCTGAAACTACCAACCAAATCAGCTCCTTCAGCCCCCCTCTGCCTCAATTCACGCCTAGCCACCTGCCCATTCCCACAAAACCTAAAAGCCCTCACGCCACTCTCACCTAAACTCCTTCAGCGTACCTTATAAACCTTCAGTTCACGTTAACAGCCCCTCGCCTTCGCAGCCACACCATAACCTCCCTCACCACATCTTTCTCATCAAACAAACAGCAGCCCATTAATCAACACACTCGGCAATCCAACAAAGCCTAACCTCCAAACTCTCCCATTGCCGCAAGTCCTCAAAACCCTAAGTCATTGCCATGAACCACCCTCCATTCCCCATTCACGCACACCTCCAAATACACTGCCCTTTGCCGCATCTTTCAGCCCCTTCCCACAAACCCTAAAAGGACCCTTCACCACCATTCACAGGGGTAGCACACATATCACATTCTTCACGCCATTAATTGCCACAACAACCCTAGCTATTCAAAAAGCGATCCACCTCCTTAAACGCACCCTTCACAAACTGCCAACACCGAGCCCACTGACCTACCCGTCAGAAGCCTGCCACACGCCCATCACGTAACAAGCACCCACTTGACGCCCCTCCACTTCCCAACCTTCACACACGCCACGCTCACAATCAAACACACCCCCACCGCTTCAGCTCATCAACACTTCCCAACCTTCACACACCCACACACTCACAACAATAACCCACCCCCACCACCGCTTCAGCTCATAACCGCCTCACAACCTTAGCCACGCTTACCGCTCAACAGCCCTTTAGCCACACATATTGCCCTACGCCCTCACAATCCCTTCAAACCGGCGAGAAAACCATCCCTTAATTAGTCCATAAGATCACCAAAAATTACCCCCAAACTACCTAGCTAATTGCCGTAAAAACTACCCAGAAGCAGCTAGAAAACTGCCCAAAACTGCCCAGTAAAATTACCCAAAACAGTCCCCAAACGACCAAAACAGTGACCTGAAACGCAACAACAAAACAGCAGCAAAACGGACTAAAAATAGCAGCCCGAACATCAATACAACAAGGAAAGACGTTAAGTTAAACAATCGGAAAAGTAGCGGATCATTCACCCTTCCAACGGACGTGTAACGCCCTTTCTTGAGACGACAAAAGAGGTTAGACCTGAGGGCACATTTTTACTTCTCTTCTTTCATTTTATTTTATAAAATATTATTACAAGATAGTCATTTGAAGCATGATGTGATTGTTGGATGAGCGGGATATGTGTTCCCTTTTGTGGTATATCAGATGGAAACCCGGACGTAAATTCCGTAGCCGATTCCGAATGGACGATAGTGCAGTTTGTACTCGGGATACAACGCCACGTACCACTTAAGAGACACATATTTCGTCTCATCCAAACTTATGTTTGAAGCATGTTGCAGTTCGTAGGTTATTTAGTTATTATTTAAAACATGATTTAGCTTGGTTTATTATTTAAGCATGATTTAGTCGATAGAATTTCTTTATTTATGCATGATTAGGTTGTTTTCAAATTAGGGATTTAATTTATATTCATGCTTAGATTCTTATTTATTTTCCGCATTAGATAATTGAGCATGTTTGTGTGATGATTGTATGTTATTGCGTGTTTGCCGTCATGATAACTTATTTTGAAGTATGCGAACTTAGATATAGGTTCTCATTATTATGCATGCGGACTTAGGCGTAGATTACCCTTGAGCATGAATAGATTCGGTTAGTTTATTGCACAAATCATATCATCATAAGTGACATAAGTAATGGACCATTCCGAACCCAACGGTTTGAGGTCTTCCCTTGCGAGGGGTGAGTGCGGCCTTAAATCTTTATCCCAGTTCACACTGGTTGGCGACTCCATGTTATTTCGTACTCCCAACTAGGCCGCAAGCCTAGAACAGCGTCGTCAAGTTCTGTGTCCTACAGTCTGGTGACTTCACTGGGGATAGAGAATCGGCCCCGAAATCATGTCTTGTGATGATTTTGATTTGTGCTTTAGTTAACCGTGTCTATAGTGGGTTGAAGGGTTTAGTTAAAGGCATTGTCAGCGAGAGCCTTCGTCAGCGAGAGCCTTTGTCCGCACTCCCGTAAACCCACATGTGAACCTTAATCGTAGAACTAGTAGAAATTTTTTTTTTTATGTTGATGTTTTGGACCGTCGTCATTTGGATCCAGTTAGACCTTTTGTCAAAAGATGTGAACTTGTTGGGCCATTTAAACTGGGACGAGTTCGTGTCCTTTGATAGTTGGGCCAAATATTCTAAAATGTCGATGGGGCCATTTTATGTTTAAGCCTCTTATCATTTGAAGTTGTTTAGCCATGTTATCGCAAAGTGTAAACCTGTTGGGCCTTTTCAACTGGGACAAGTTTGCACCGAGCAATAGTATGATTGAATACTTTAAAATGGTAATGGGCCAACTAGTGTAAAAATTTTTAAATGAGCTCATATATTACATACATTGCACGTATCTCATGCATTTCATGCATACACGCATCATGTTAACCCCGTGTCTTAAAAGCCATCATAGATATCCATTGGGTTAGAGAAGAAAAAAAAAAGGCTTGTCAAGAAGAGTTTAGCAAAAATGGATATCGGGGAAAAGGAAATCGAGAAATAGAAAACCTTGCGGCAAAGATAGAAAGACCATTGGGGGGCCATAAAAAAAGGAGAAAAAAAGAGAGCAAAAAGAGAAAAAAAAAAGGGAGAGAAAAGAAAAAAGAAAAAAATAAGAGAAAAAAAGAAAAAAAAAAGAGAAAAAAAAAAGAAAAGAGAAAAAGAAAAGGAAAAAAAAGGTTGTTTAGTCTTTAATAGTTAGGCATAAGTCCGATGATGAAATCGTTTGCTTTAGGATGAAATCTTAGAAACGATAAACTTTTGATGTACTTTTATCTGATGCTTTGAATTGTTGATCTATGCTAAACTCGTAAGCACTTCACTATAGGTTCTTAGCGGTGAAAACCTGAGTAGTTGGCAAGGTAACTAGTTGAAGAAATTGCAGGTCGATGAATGACCGTTTGCTTAGATGTCTATCATGACTTGCTTGTGTTATGATGTGTGGTATGGTTGAAAATTGGTATGGTTGAAAATAAAAGAAAAGTCTCTAAAGTAAAAAATAAACCGCCTATAACCGATAAGCGTGAAGCTACCCATGGGCGAGTATTAGGACCACCATGAGGAGAAATGCTACCTTAAAGGGTAGGTGTGTTGAAAAAAAAAAAAAGACAAAGAAAAGAAAAAAAAAACATACCAGCACTGAAAACAACCAATGAGCAAACATTGCGAGCATAAATGAGACATCTAGGTTGGTTTGACACATCGATCCCGATTTTTGAAACGAAATCATCGAGTTAGCTTACCTAAGGATTAAGCTGTGAAAGAACCTTTGCACACACACACTGTGAGTCTGGCTAAGATCATTTATTCAAAGACTTAGATTTGAGTTGCATTTGGTGTTTTCAAAGTTCTATGGTTTCATTACTGAGCATTCTTTGAGGACGATGATATGTATAACTATTGGGACTATTTGGTAGCATGTGATATAGTACAATGAAATGGAAGGCCCCACCATGTGGTTCATCTTGGCCTAGTGCAAACGGCGGAGAGCATAAAGTTAAATCAAGAAATTGCGGTGAAAACCTGAGTAGTTGGCAAGGTGACTAGTTGAAGAAATTGCGGGTCGATGAATGACTGTTTGCTTAGATGTCTATCATGACTTGCTTCTGTTATGATGTGTGGTATGGTTGAAAATAAAATAAAAGTCTCTAAAGTAAAAAATAAACCGCCTATAACCGATAAGCGTGAAGCTACCAATGGGCGAGTATTAGGACCACCATGAGGAGAAATGCTACCTTAAAGGGTAGGTGTGTTGAAAAAAAAAAGAGACAAAGGAAAAGAAAAATAAAACCATACCACATTGAGCACGAAAAAACAATTGCAGAGCATAAATGAGACATCTAGGTTAGTTTGACCCATCGATCCCGATTTTTGAAACGAAATCATCGAGTTAGCTTACCTAAGGATTAAGCTGTGAAAGAACCTTTGCACACACACACTTTAAGTCTGGCTTAGATCATTTATTCAAAGACTTGGATTTGAGTTGCATTTGGTGTTTTGAAAGTTCTCTGGTTTCATTACTGAGCATTCTTTGAGGACGATGATATGTATAACTATTGTGACTATTTGGTAGCATATGATATAGTACGATGAAATGGAATGCCCCACCATGTGGTTCATCTTGGCCTAGTGCAAACGGCGGAGAGCATAAAGTTAAATCAAGACTGGGGACGACCAGTCTACCACCCCGTGAATAAGAAGTATAACATGAAATTGAACCATGAAACTAGAGAGAAGACAGAGCAGTCGCCTGGAGAACTGGTGGAAGACCTAACCCAACGGAATAGGAAATTCATTCATGCATACATGTAACATATTTTGCATTCTTTTTGTGTTTGTTTCGTTTTGTATTCACAGGTTTCAAAGAAGAAAAAGAGAAAGCGCAAATACAAGCCAACTAGAATCAACAACATATGAGTAGTAGTTTTGGGGATGAGTCACAGGGTTGAGGCCCATATCAGTATCAGTTTTGGGGCGAGGCCCACGTCAGTATTAGTCTGGGGGCGAGGCCCACATCAGTGTCTGTATGGGTGCGAGGCACACATCAGTTTCAGTTTGGGGTCAAGGCCCATATCATTATTCATTTGGGGGTAAGTCCCAGGGTTTAGGCCCACATCAGTATCAGCTTGGGGTGAGGCCCACATCAGTTTGGGGCGAGGCCCACGTCAGTATCAGTTTTGGGGCTAGGCCCACATCAGTTTCAGTTTTGGGTCGAGGCCTATATCAGTATTCGTTTGGAGATGAGTCCTGGAGTGAGGCCCACATCAGTATCAGTTTGGGGTGAGGCCCACATCAGTATCAGTTTTGGGGCAAGACCCATATCAGTTTCAGTCTCGGGGGGAGGCCCACATCAAAATCAGTTTGGGGCGAGGCCCACATCAGTATCAACTCAGGGTCGAGGCCCACATTATCAGCAGCATCGGGAATGAATCCCAGAGTCGAGGCCTACATTATCAACAGCATCGGGAATGAATCCCATGGTCGGGGCCCATATTGTCAGTAGTTTTGGGAATGAATCCCAGGGCCGAGGCCCGCGTCATCAGAATTTGGAATGAATCCAGGGAATGAATCCCAAGCCGAGGCCCACGTCGTCAAAATTTGGAATGAACCCAGGGAATGAATCCCAAGGCCAAGGCCCACGTCGTCATAATTTGGAATGAATCCCAGGCCGAGGCCCACGTCGTTAGAATTTGGAATGAATCCAGGGAATAAATCCTAGGGCTGAGGCCCACGTCGTTAGAATTTGGAATGAATCCAAGGAATTAATCCCAAGGCCGAGGCCCACATCAGCATCAGTCTGGGGGCGAGGCCCATCTTAGCATCAGTATCAATCTTGTCGGGTATGGCACTCTAGGGGTGAGTCTCACATCATTATCAGCATCAGTTTTGCCGGGTATGACACTCCGGGTATGGAGACATCAGTATCAGTTTTGCCAGGTACGACACTCCGTGTATGGAGATATCAGAATAGTTTTCCAGGTACGGCACTTCAGGTATGGAGATATCAGATCAGCCAGGTACGGCACTTAGAGTATAAAGACATCAGATCAGTTCTACCAGATATAACATTCTGGGGGCGAGGCCCACATAGCATCAGATCAGTTCTGCCGGGTATGGCATTCTGGGGGGAAGGCCCACATAGCATCAGATCAGTTTCTGTCGGGTATGGCATTATGAGGGTGAGGCCCACATCACATCAGATCAGTTCTGCCGGGAATGGCACTCCGAGAATGGATATATAGTCCGGGAATGGACAGCTCAAGAATGAGCACGCCAAGAATGGCACACCGGGAATGGCAATCCGAGAATGGAGATATAGTCCGGGAATGGACAGCTCGAGAATGAGCACGCCGAGAATGGCACTCTGAGAATGGAAGATCAGCATCAGCATCAGGTTGGCCGGGTATGGCACTCTGGGGGCGAGGCCCACATCATCATCAGTGTCAGTTTTTCCGGGTATGACACTTCGGGTATGGAGACATCAGTTTCAGTTTTGCCAGGTATGGAGACATCAGATCAGTTTCGCCGGGTATGGCACTCCGGGTATGGAGACACATCATCATCAGCAGTTTTGGGGATGCGTCCAAGGGTCGAGGACCCACTACATCATCATTTTGAGGGCGAGGTCCCTATTATCAGCGGTATTGGGATGCGTCACAGGGTCGAAGTGCCCCCTTTGTCGGTTGTAGTTCCAGGATGCGTCCCAGGGTCGAGGGCCCACTACATCATCATTTTGAGGGCGAGGTCCCTATTGTCAGTGGTATTGGGATGCGTCCCAGGGTCGAGGTGCCCCCGTTGTTGGTTGTAGTTCCGGGATGCGTCCCAGGGTCGAGGACCCACTACATCATCAGTTTGAGGGCGAGGCCCACTTTGTCAGCAGTATTGGGTCGAGGTGCTCATGGTCGAGGTGCCCCCGTTGTCAGTTGCAGTTCCAGGATGCGTCCCTGGGTCGAGGGCCCACTGCATCATTAGTTGTAGTTCCGGGATGCGTCCTAGGGCCGAGGACCCACTACATCATCAGTTCAAGGGCGAGGTCCCTATTGTCAGTGGTGTTGGGTCGAGGTGCCCCCGTTGTCGGTTGTAGTTCCGGGTCGAGGTGCCCAGGGTCTAGGTGCCCACTACATCATCAGTTCGAGGGCGAGGTCCCTATTGTCGCGGTGTTGGGTCGAGGTGCCCAGGGTCGAGGTGCCCTGTTGTCGGTTGTAGTTCCGGGTCGAGGTACCCACTACATCATCAGTTCGAGGGCGAGGTCTCTATTGTCAGCGGTGTTGGGTCGAGGTGCCCAGGGTCGAGGTGCCCACTACATCATCAGTTCGAGGGCGAGGTCCCTATTGACAACGGTGTTGGGTCGAGATGCCCACGGTCGAGGTGTCCCCATTATCGGTTGCAGTTCCGGGATGCGTCCTAGGGTCGAGGGCCCACTACATCATCATCACAGTTCACATTCGGTGTTTCGGGAACAAAGCCCAGAGGTCGAGGCACCTCACCACCATATCAACTCAGTTCGAAGCAACATGCAAGTCAGGTGGCAGCTGGCGAGCCAGGTAAGTAAAAATGCATTGCATAACTTTGATAGGATTGTCACTATTACATACTGCACAAGTCCCATCAAAGTGGGGGCGACTGTAGGCACTTTATTTTTGCATATAAGGCCCAATGATGAGTCTCGTATGGAGACACTACCTCTTTAGTCGTGGAAGCCGCGGGAATCGGACGTTGGAAGGGTAAAGTTGGAAATTAGCATTTTTTCAGATTTAACTCGCTTGTTTCGCTTCGGGTTCGCTTGTTGGACCTCTATTTTTAAACACACCAAACCCAATCCAAAATAATTAAAACATTTAAAACACATCTCACAAATTAAATAATTAAAATTAAATAAAAATCAAATTAAAACCAATTAAAACCAATTAAATTAAATTAAAATCTAATTAAACTAAATTCTAAAATTAAAATAAATCACTTCCTAATTTTAATTAAATCACACACCAAAATAAAATAATTTCTTGCCTTAAATAATTAAAATTAAACACAAATTAAATTACTTGATTTCTTTCCTTTTTAAAAGCCATACAAACCCTAAGGAATCACTATAAAAATAACACATTCCCAACCCTTAAACCCTCCTCTCTCTCGGCAGTGACCACAAACCAGAACAAAAAAAAAACCCAAACAAAATAAACCCTAGCTCCACTCACGGCCACTCCCTCTCTCACCTCTCAAAACTCACGGCCACAACAAAATAATAAACCCTAAAAACCCTATTCTCTACACACGTATACACTGACTGAAACCATAAAAGACTTTTCTTTTCATCTCTCTCCGGCCCCCACGCTCAGCTCTCTCTCATCTCCTTCACGCCGTGAGCAACATTGCCCACTCAAGCAAACTGCTTCTCAACCTTCACACATAACCCTCTGAAACGACCAACCAAATCAGCTCCTTCAGCCCCCCACTGCCTCAATTCAGGCCTAGCCACATGCCCATTCCCACAAACCCTAAAAGCCCTCACACCACTCTCACCTAAACTCCTTCAACGTACCCCATAAACCTTCAGTTCATGTTAACAGCCCCTCGCCTTCGCAGCCACGCCATAACCTACCTCACCACAGCCTTCTCATCAAACAAACAGCAGCCCATTAATCAACACACTCGGCAATCCAACAAAGCCCAACCTCCAAACTCTCCCATTGCCGCAACTCCTCAAAACCCTAAGTCATTGCCGTGAACCACCCTCCATTCCCCATTCACGCACACCTCCAAATACACTGCCCTTTGCCGCATCTATCAGCCCCTTCCCACAAACCCTAAAAGAACCCTTCACCATCATTCACAGGGGCAGCACACATATCACATTCTTCACGCCATTAATTGCCACAGCAACCCTAGTCATTCACAAAGCGATCCACCTCCTTAAATGCACCCTTCACAAACTGCCAACACCGAGCCCACTGACCTACCCCTCAGAAGCCTACCACACGCCCATCACGTAACAAGCACCCACTTGACGGCCCTCTACTTCCCAACCTTCACACACGCCACGCTCATAATCAAACACACCCCACTGCTTCAGCTCATCAACATTTCCCAACCTTCACACACGCCACGCTCACAATCAAACACACTCCACAACCCTTCAGCTCATCAACGCCTCACAGCATTAGCCACGCTAACCGCTCAACAGCCCCTTAGCCACGCATACTGCCCTACGCCCTCACAAATCCCTTCAAACCGCTGAGAAAACCATCCCTTAATTATTCCATAAGATAACCAAAAATTACCCCCAAACTACCTAGCTAATTGCCGTAAAAACTACCCAGAAGCAGCCAGAAAACTGCCCAGTAAAATTACCCAAAACAGTGCCCAAAACGACCAAAACAGTGACCTGAAATATAACAGCAAAACAGCAGCGAAATGGACTAAAAACAGCAACATGAACATCAATACAACGAGGAAAGACGTTAAGTTAAACAATCAGAAAAGTAGCGGATCATTCACCCTTCCAACGGACGTGTAACGCCCTTTCTTGAGATGACAAAAGAGGTTAGACCTGAGGGCACATTTTTACTTATCTTCTTTCGTTTTATTTTATTTATTTTAAAATATTATTACATGAGAGTCGTTTGAAGCATGATGTGATTGTTGGATGAGCGGGATATGTGTTCCCTTTTGTGGTATATCGGATGGAAACCCGGACGTAAATTCCGTAGCCGATTCCGAATGGACGGTAGTGCGGTTTCTACTCGGGATACAATGCCACGTAGCACTTAAGAGACACGTATTTCGTCTCATCCAAACTTGTGTTTGAAGCATGTTATAGTTCGTAGGTTATTTAGTTATTATTTAAAGCATGATTTAGCTTGGTTTATTATTTAAGCATGATTTAGTCGATAGGAATTTCTTTATTTATCCATGATTAGGTTGTTTTCACATTAGGGATTTAATTTATATTCATGCTTAGATTCTTATTTATTTTCCGCATTAGATATTTGAGCATGTTTGTGTGATGATTGTATGTTATTGCGTGTTTGCCGTCATGATAACTTATTTTGAAGTATGCGAACTTAGATATAGGTTCTCATTATTATGCATGCGGACTTAGGCGTAGATTACCCTTGAGCATGAATAGATTCGGTTAGTTTATTGGACAAATCATATCATCACAAGTGACATAAGTAAGGGACCATTCCGAACCCAACTGTTTGAGGTCTTCCCTTGCGAGGGGTGAGTGCGGCCTTAAATCTTTGTCCCAGTTCACACTGGGTGGCGACTCCATGTTATTTTGTACTCCCAACTAGGCCGCAAGCCTAGAACAGCGTCATCAAGTTCTGTGTCCTACACTTGACCGACTAATTTTTTTAGCACACATCATAACATGCATGACATTAGCATATTTGATATTAATTTGACTAATATAGAGGTAGTTAATCTTAGTATATTTGAAAATCCTAATAATATACTAATTGCAAGTGAGGTTACACCTGAAGAGAGGAAAGAATTAGTGAAATTATTAAAAAGATATGAAAAATTATTTTCTAGTCTTATAAAGACATACCTAGAGTTGATAGAAGCATAACATATTACGTAATACTGAAAAACCCAAACATGAGACCAATAAAGAGGAAACTTTAGAGAATAAGGCCAGAATGGGCAAATAAAATCAGAGAAGAGGTAAAGAAACAGGTAGAAGTGGGATTCCTAGAATTATTTAAGTACTAGGAATGTTTGGCTGATATCGTACCGGTCCTAAAGATAGATGGAAGGGTAAGAATGTGTATGGACTAAAAAGACCTTAACAAAGCTTTCTCAAACGATGACTTCCCCCTACCAAACATAGATGTCTTCGTAGATAGTGTAGCCTTGTCAGCTATATACTCTTCTGTAGATGGATTTTCTAGGTATAATCAAATATTCATGTTAGAAGAAGATAAACCCAAGATGATCTTCATCACAGAATAGAGGATATATTGCTACAAGGTTATGCCCTTTGAGTTTAAGAATGCAGAGGTTACCTATCAGTGGATGGCTACCACCCTATTTCACGACTGGATGCATAAGGAGGTTGAAGTCTATGTAACGACATGACGGTCAAGTCTGAAACCAGAGAGGAATACTTTGTTACATTGGAGAAGTTACTTCATATGGTGGATAAATATAATCTCATACTCAACCCTAAGAAGTGTGTATGAAGACCCATTCTTGAATTGTTGGCCTCCCCATGGAGGTTGAGTGTGTAGCAGCTTATGAAGTAGCTAAGGAAGTAGTTTGGCTATGAAAATTCTTAGGAGATCTGAAAGTTATTCAAGATATGGATAAACCACTCACATATTATTGCGATAACAGTGGTGCAGTAGCGAATTCCAAGAAACCAAGAAGCCACATGAGAGAGAAGCATATATAGAGGAAATATCATATCTTTAGGGAAAATAAAGCATATAGCATCAGCAAAAAATATAGCTAATCCATTTACAAAGAACTTCAAGGATAAAGTTTGTAAAAATCACCTAGATGGTCTAGGGTTACCCGACATGTCTCATTTGCTCTAGTGCAAGTGGGAGATTGTTGAGATGTAGGCCCTAGAGCATTATGTAATATGTAAATGGAATTCATTTTTATATATGAACGATGATGTTTTTTTTTATCAAAGTGTTTGATTTTAAATTAATATATTATAAATTATCATTTATGCCATTAGTTACTGATCTACTTTTAGACTCCGTGTATAAGTGTTATACACAAGAGACATGAGAATTGAGGCACTTTATTTGATAAGATCATATAGGACTGGACTAAGACAAAAATGAATTTCTTTTAATATATGTTAAACATAGAAATTCATAATAGTCTAATATATGATCATATATGAGTTTATCTATATCCTAAGTATATTATCAACTCATGCATAGTAGCCTATGTCCTTTTATTTATAAAGGTGAGATTGGTGAAGAAATATCTCACCCCGATAAATCTGGGCATGTGATGGGTAGAAGATGACTTAACCATCACTTGAACCCCTAACATAACTTGAATGACTTACTCACTTACTGACTCAAAACTGTACTTTAACATATTGCATATATATATATATATAATGAATAGAAAGCATGCATATAAAATGCGTAAATAAACTAACAATTTCATATTATACAATACATAAACACAATTTCATATTATAAAGAATTTCTATATAAGGTTTTGAAAACTTTATCTTTAAAATTCATCGTGAGTTTTTGAATTGTTCAAAGATGTCTAATATGATAAAATTGATGAATTTATGGTAATAAGTTCTAAGATTATTTAATGAATATAATTTTTACTCACTATTATCCTTCTACGATTCCATCGCGATGGAATTGGTGAGTAGGAGGAATCGAATCGTATATGATTTGATATGTTAAATATTGAGTTTTATCAAATTAATTTCAATACTCTTGGAGATATGCTCCAGTAATACTAATTCATCTCTTTAATTAAGGTTCCATAAGTTTCTACAATTAATGTATAAGTAGAAAATTCGAATCTAAAAAAGTTTTAGATTTGAATCTTTCTTTTATATAATGACTATACAATCGACAGTACTTGCACCTCGGAAGTACGAGCAAAATTTTCTCATTTATTCTATTTAATAAAATCTAGTATTCTATTTGATAGATTTCTACAATCCCAAGAAATAAAATAGTTTTATTACTTGGTGTGTTACATCGGATGTTGACTATTATAGAACAGATTTGACTTATTGAAGTAAATTATGAGAATTATAAACTATAAATGGAACTAAATAATTAATTAGATGAAAAGACCCCTAGATATCTTCCATATAAGTCCAATAGGATGTCAGAATCGTTTGCGAAATATTAGATACTTAATGGTTCTGTTGATTTCTTTTCGAAGAAAATTATCCTATAACTTATAGTGGGAGCGATATTTGATTTCGAATCCGGAGGTTAGCATTAAACCATGATCTAAGATTATTCTTAGCTTACTATAATTGAGTTTTGAACTTAATTAAGCTTTTATTATGAACCGTTCATAATATGTGTAAAGGGTTTGTGCATCAAAAACTAAGTCAGTTGATTAAAGATTTTACCATTATAGTATGACAGTGGGAAATGCTATACTCAGAATTCTATTGTAGATTATGAGAAAACGTGTCTCTAGTCACACTAATGGAATAATCTGGATCTCTTAGTTAATGTCAATACTAGATTGTGTATTTTGGTTAGGAATATAATGTGGCGTTTCTGAATGATTACTTTGGGGAAGAGATCCATTTGGATTTCTTTGTTTAAAGAGTTCCGTTGAGGAATGGCCCTAGATTTTGTATTCAAGTAAGATCGTAGTTTGGTATGCTAGCTTATAGGGCCTATTGTAAATTTAAAGAGCTTTTTTGAAAATGTGTGCTCTATAATTTTGACATGAGTCAGATTGTGTAATTCTATCAAGTGTATAGAATACATATGTGATAAAAAGGTTAGTGAGAGTATACAAATTTCTTTTTTTAAAATTGTATATCTTAATGATATTTTCATTATTAAGGTAATAATGAGATGTTTATAAGGTAAATATTTTACCTAAGTCTTCTTATCTCCGTGAATGCAGTGGGAGTAGTATTTGTTATATTTGATATAAGGTTTTATATTTGATATGAAACTATGAGACTAGTGAGATGCTTCCATTAGTTGTGCATTAGATATGATATAATAAATGACACAATATTACTATATGTGTGACAGTTAGTAAAACTATTTGACTATTAGTATGTTTTTTATGTATTTAGTATTCATCTTTCGTTGATGATGATTCAACAGTTGAAAGAAAAATTGATTAGAATTTCTAGTTGGTTTTATGCATCATAGGATGATGGCATAATGAATATTATATTATGTGTGATTAAAGATATTAATTTAGTCGTAATTATTACAAGCTATTCTGATACACTGTAGACCACATGATGGAATTTGAAACATGTTCTATATCCTTATGGTATAATATAGTCGACTTTCAAATTTACGATCTCTAAATAACACTCGGAACTCGCTTCCGAAGTTATACCACGGCCATGGAATTACTAGATCGTAAATACGTGTAGGATACCTAAGTCATGTACACATGACTGACTGATTCTATCTTGATAGACACTGGATATCATGAGCATCAGTCCACACCCAACGAACAGGTAGAGGTCAGATCATGAATAGATCGACGACGTGACTGCCTTCAAAGTGTGGAGGATAACTCATATATCCACTGTGGTATCTCAAGTCGAATGATCACTATGCTCGCTCAACTCCAGAAGATTCCTATTGATGTTGGTATACCATCTATTAGGAAATCTTCAGTGAGTCTTTCTGTGTTTATCAAAAAAACACATACGTGTCTATACGAGTCTCCTAAGACTCATGATTCATTGGGATAAACCATCAGACTAAGTCACGATATACGACATCTACTGGTCTCAGTGGATTTTACTAATCAACCCATGTTAGTAAATCTTGACCAATAACTTTATTTAATGATATATAATTTATAGTGACGCTTCCCAATGTCAATTACAAACTACGTTGTAACTGCGCACGACATTGTAAATCCTAGGGTCTTTGTCTAATATACATGTATCACTAAATCAGATTTAGTTTCAATCTAATCATAATTTGATATCTAATCATAATTAGATGGAATATGTGTATAACAGACAAGAGGTGCTGCTAGGAAATCAGTAATATTAAGGAAAACAGAATTGGTTGTATTCATGAATCGGACATAAATACTATCCGGATTGGCACTCCGAGCACCAACCCTAACAATTTTTCCCATTTGCTTTAATGCCAATCCACGGTATCATATACACATCTCAATATGTATCACATACTCATGGCCCTCAAGAGCTCACATATCACTCAAGAGGTAGGCAACAACAAGTAAGCTTGCTTTAATATATTGATTTTGTCTAACAAACCCAATTGTTTTCCTCAACCAGCATCATTCATATTTTGTATAATCGAAGTTATACATCAATATGACTTAGATGCTATATTAGTATTGTGCTACAACAACTGAATTGTCTATGTATTTAGAGATCAAATCCAAATACTACGAGACAACCGCAAGCACAACACTAATATCAAAACTTCTAATCTATAGGGTCACTATGCAACTTCATAAGTCAATACTTCATAAGTTGCAATTAATTTCACTAATTCAGTAGAATCATCTGTGACACTCCCACTGCATCTTTCTTGACTTTATATTACATAGACCATCTAATGTCATAATTAGACTCAAATCTAATATGACCTTATGGTTGCAGACTAAATTTTCCTTTAATAAGAAGCTCGTTCTTAATATCTCTAAGATATCAAAAAACATGTTTCAAGACCCATCATATGGTCTACAATATATCAAAATAACTCGTAACAATTATGATTAAATTGATATCTTTAATCGTACGTAATATAGTATTCATTATGCCATCATCCTATGACGCACAAGATTGACTAGACATTCTAATCAATATCTCTTTCGACAAAGGAATCATCATTTACGAAAGACAAATACTATAATTAAAAGGCACACTAACTGTCCAACCGTTATACTAACTATCATACAGATAATTATGTTGTGTCCTTTATTAGATCATATCTAATGCGCGACTAATTGGAGTATCTCACAAGTCTCTTGTTTTATATCATATATAAAACATTATATCAAATATAACAAAGAATACTCCCACTGCTATCATGGATAAAAGAAGACTTAGGTAAACCTTTTACCTTACAAACATTTCATTATTACATTGATAATGATAATGTCGTTAGGATATATATAATACTAGAATGAAATTTATACGCTCACACTGACCCTACTATCATATATGTATTCTCTACGATTTGATAAAATCAGACAATCTGACTGTATCAAAATTAAGAAACACAGATTTTCTGAAAACTTATCAGAGTCTACAATAAACGCTATAAACTAGTATATCAAAGTGTGATCTTAGTAGAATACAAACTCTATGGCCATTCTAGAATGAACTCTTCAAATAGAGAGACCATAAAGGATCTCTCATTCGAAGAAACCACTCAAGAACGCCACTTTGCATTCTTTAGCTAAAATACATAGTTTAATATCAACATTAACCAACAGATCTTTAATTGTTCAATTTGTGCGACTGGAGACAAGTTTCCTCAGAATCTACAATAGATCACTAAGTATAACTTTTCTCACTGTCATACTATAAAGGTCAAACCTTTTAACAAGCTCACTTTGCTTTTTCATGCGCAAACAATTTGCACATTTTATGAACGATTCATAGTGAAAGCTTAATCAAGTTCAAAACTTGATCGTTGTAAGCTACGAACAATCTTAGATCCATGATTTAATGTTAACTTCCGGAATCGATATCAAATATCACTCACACTATAAACTATAGGATAATTTTCTTCAATAAGAAAAAAACAGAATCATTAAGTAACAAATACTTTGTGAATGATTCTGACATCCTATTGAACTTATACGGAAGATATCTTAAGGTCATTTCATCTTATTAATTACGTGGTTCCATTTATAGTTTATCACTATCACATTTGACTTCAATAAGTCAAGTCTTTTCTACAATCATTAACATCTGATGTTACTTTCCAAGTAATAAAACAATTTTTATTACTCGAAATAGTGGAAAAAATTATCTATCAAATAGAATATAATTTTTTTAAAATAGTAAATGATAAACTTTTACTTGTACCTCCAAGGCGCAAATACTTTCAATTATATAACCATTATACAAAAGAAAGATTCAAATCTCAAACTTTTCAAGATTCTAATTTTCTACTTATACATATAATTGTAGAAACTAATGGAACAATAATTAATAAAATGAATTAGTGTAACTGGAGCATAGCCCCAAGAGTATTAAAACTAATTCGGTAACACTCAATATCAAACGAATCAAATCATATATGATTCAATTTCTCCCACTGACTAATTCCATCACGATTGAATCGTAGAAGAATAATATTGAGTAAGAATCACATTTTTTAAATAACTTTAGAACTAATTTCCATAAATTCATATGTTTGATCATAACAAACATCTTTCAACAGTTCAAAGACTCACGATGAATTTTAAAATATAGTTTTCAATACTTCAAATAGAATATCTTTGAACCATTCAAGATGTTCAATATATATTCTTTTAGAAAAATATAATTAAGTCATGACAATTCATTAATTAAGTTACGAAGTAAAGAAAACTATCCAATGCAATATATAATTCTTTAAACTACATTCATGATGAGTGGTATTTATATCACTATTTCCCACTCATTTAATCTAATATTTTGTATAGTTTCTTGAGTCTTGTGAATATTTTGATGTGTTTTGTGTTATTTTGTAGATAAATAAAGTTTCAGGACATTCTGAAGGTGATTTGGAGCAAAACAATGAAAATTGGCAAAAAGGGGCATTTTTTTTAATTTGGTCGCATCGCGACGCCAAGACTTTACGCATCGCGACGCCTAACGTGCACCGTGGTCTGCTAATGTGCGCCGGGTCAAAGGGTCAGAATTTGAGAAGTTTGACTTTGATAACGTGCGCCGTGCCACGTCTCACCATCACAGCCGATCTGCTAACGTGCGCCTTGACACGTGTCATCATCCTACGGTGCCGACAATTACTATTTCCATGTGTGCCACGTGTCATCCTACGTGTCGCCACATCATCCGATCAACGAGTCAACTCTTCCACGCGTCTTGCCACATCATCATCCACGTCAGTAGGTCAACCGAGTCAACATGCCACGTCATCATCAGCCAATCACAGCATGACACGTGTCGCCACGTGTCGCAATCCTACGATGCCGAAAATTTCTCTCAGCCGCTTTGCCACGTCAGCATCAATTATTGAGTTGTCAGCCGCCTCGCCACGTGTCGCATTATCTTCTTATCCGAATTGCCACGTGTCAAAACCAGAGCATGCCACGTCGACTGCATCTGGCGTCGCGACGCTGGAACTCTACCGGGGCCTATAAATTCAGCTTCAAATTTCAGATTTTGTTGCACCACTCTCTCTCTTCTATTTTATGTAAAAAGAGAGTTTCTCTCTCTAGATTCTTTTAGTTTTTAGTTTTTTTTAATTTTTTTTAGTTTTGTAAATAATTTTAATTACGTTTTGTAATAATAGTAATTTAATTTTTACTTTTTACAGTTTTTACTATTCACAATGAGAATGTAACTTCCTCAGCTATGGTGAAAGGTAATTCTTATACCGTTACTATTTAGATTAATCTCCCTTAAAAATAATATATTCACTATTTAAAATATTGATTTAAAAAGGATACCGCTATATTGGTCGGTTGGTAATTTAATTTTAATCTGGTTTAAACCAGACTAATCAAGGATACCGCCATATTGGTCGGTTGGTAATTTAATTTTGGTTCCGCCTTTATGGCAGGTTTATGGAGAAATATTACCACCTTAATGGCTGGTTGGACTTAATTTGACTTAATCAGGATACCGCCAGATTGGTCGGTTGGTAATATTATCACAAGTTTATATATTATTTTATAGGAGATATCTAAATTAGTAATAGTAAAAGTAATTCCTTTTACCTTAGCATTTTATTTTATTTTATTTTACTTTTCAGCTTTTACTTTATGTCTTTTACTTTTAAGTTTTTACTAGCCCTAGTTATGTGTTAGTTATCTGGGATTGTGATGACTTTTAATATCACCGGTTTATAAGAGGTTATTTTATAGTTTGGGTAATTTAAAGGTTTACTTATTAAGTCTTAAGCTTAATGCTTCTTGTTGTCTGATCACCAATAAGATTGATGTGGTAAATCTAGCCATAATTGGAACTTAAACTTAATGAATCCAGATAATTTGGTTGACATAGACCTATGGTTCAATGGGTTAAACTGGGTATTTGCGTCTGACCATCGACAGAGGCTTTTGCATAATTTAGTATTCCAGGTTAGTAACTGATTTATTACACAAACATAAAATAATCACTTCATCTTTTAAAAGATATTAGAATGATTCACAACCCTAGATCTTTGTGTCTTTTGTTATTTTCCTTAGTATTTTCTTTTGTCTTTTTATTTATTTATTTATTTTGCAAAACCACATTCAACCATTCAAACAATCATTCTCTTCACCCTTAATTAGATATTTGTAAATAAATAGATTCAACAATTAATAACAACAGTAGGAATTAAGTCCTCGTGTGATCGATATTTTTATACTACTTGATCGATACGTGTGCTTGCGTTATACGTTTGTGTTTACGCCGGTCAAGTTTTTGGCGCCGTTACCGGGGACTTATTTTTCTTGAGTTATTAATTTTGAAGCTATCTAATTTACTTATATCTAATTTTCTTTATCTGTAATTTTTATTTCCTTCTTTTATTTTTCAGGTGATTGAAAAATGGAACATTATTGGGAGATTGAAAGATTACGTGCTTTACAAGAAGATACACCCCACATCTGGGAGCAACAATCCTGTTTTCTGAGGCCTGTTGTCCAGCCCAACAATTATCACTGGATGCCAGAACCAAGCAATACCACATTTTCTCAACAGAACGAAATAAGGAGATGTGACATATGTAATGGTAACCACCCTAGAGATTATTTTGAATACAACTACCATACAGGGTGGCAGAGCTATCAAGATCCTTCATGGTATGACGAGCTATCACATTTCACAGAACCACATTTTCCATCTTATCCACCATCTACCTATGATCTTCATCAACAACAAGAACCATCAGAGGAAGATCAGTTGCCAAACATGCTCGAAGATATGTTCAAGAAACGAAAAGAAAAGTTAGATGCAATGCTTGAAACAAGCCAGAATCAATTTGAAAGTATTCAGAGACAATCAGAATTCATTCACAGGATGATAGATCAAATGAGACAATTCACATAAAACCAGAACTACATACCTCAAGAATCAGTTTCAGATGACACTAATGAAGCCTTCGAGTACCAATCATTTCACAATGACACTTCAACAGAGGAGGAGGCTGAGCAGTATCAACAACCAGAGGTATCTGTTCAGGAGCCCGAATCGGCAAAGTCTCGATTTGACTTTTATCATTAAGATTCTGATGAGGATGAAGCTGATCTATTTGTACCAACTGTACCAACAACGGAGGATCAAACTTTCAATCCTCAAAATGAAGATCTTGGAGCATGCTTTGCGCAAATGTTTGGAGAAGATCTACCTGAGCCAATCATTTCACATAGATCAGAGGATGAAGACCTAATGTCAGACACATCTTTACATCCTCAGGATGACAATTTTGAAGCATGTATTTCACAGATGACAGATGAAGAGCTGAATATGGAAATTTTAAAATACATATTTGAAGAAAAGGTGGAGCAAGAAACAGAGCAAATGGAGGAGCAAATGTCTAAACTTATTAAGATCCAGAGCATTCAGGAGAAACATCACTGTTTTGGGGAGTACAAATCAAAGATATCACCCAAAAGCTTGACATAATGGAACTCTCATTCCAAGTCAAGCATCATACGAGACCTCATGATTTTCTTTCTTTCTTTACAGGAACCACTGCAGCAACAAAGGTTAAACATGTGGCACGAGCACGAAATAAGACAAAATTCTTTTTACCACCTTACAGTTGGAAGAGACCCTTCAAAAGCAACGCTCACAGGGTTGTCTTTAATCGGACATCCAAAACGACATTGAAACCTCCTTAATAGATGGATTTCAGTCACGTCTGGCTGAAGACGAAAAATTTAGCGCTAGCAGGGAGGCAACCCATGCAATTTGTTGTAATTTCTGTTTTCATATTTTGTGTAAACATGTTGTAGAGTTTTTAATTTTGTGTGTTATTTTTGTAGGGAAAAGCACAAACGAAGCATTTTAAAACATAAGGAATTGTGTTTGGCAATCAAAGATGAGAAACAATTCATTAGCGATGGCTGAGTAAGGAATAAATTCTTGAGACGCATCCTAATGAATTTATACTAAGCGAGTGGCGTATTGCGTACACAATTCTGTTGCCTTAATTATTGCTTTGATTTGCTTTTCTGTTGTAATTATCTTTATTTTCATAGACAGGATCCGGACTTTTTGACCTTTCACGATTCATTTTGTTGTTTAGCAAACAAACGTCCTCTGGAAGATACTAGTGCAATTATTACTCACCCTTTTTCAGGTACTATAAATTCAGCCCGTCACTGCACTTTTGAAGGCATCCAGAGTTGATAAAGAAATACATAAAAAATGGAAACCACTTCAATAAGTCGAGTTGAAAACATCTGTGTGTTTTGCGGTAGTAGTGTTGGTGTTAAGCCACATACGTAGAAGCAGCACATGAATTGGGTCGAGTCTTAGCTGCAAGGAATATGCACTTAATATATGGCAGAGGAAATCTTGGACTTATGGGGATCGTTTCAAAGGCTGTAAACGAAGGAGGCAGTCACGTTTTGGGAATCATCCCAAAACCTTTGGCAGAGGCAAATCTTATTGGATCATCAAACGGAGAGGAACTGATCGTGCCAGGTTTGTCTGAACGACTGGTAGAAATGATTAACCGTGCTGATGCTTTTATCGCTTTTCCAGGTGGCTTGGGTACATTGGAGGAAATTTTTATAGTTCTATCTTGGGCGAACCTGAACATACACCAGAAACCGCTTGGACTGTTTAATGTTGATGGATTTTATGATTTTCTTTGTGTTTTCTTGATGATGCTCGGAGAAATGGGTTCTTGTCAAAACCTTTAAAAGAACTCCTATGGATCTAATAGACCAACTCATAGCCTATGAACCACAAGTTGACCCTATCATTTCAAAGATAAATTGGTCCGAGGACGATCGTGGTAAGATGCGTCGGATTAATCTGGATCTTAACCTTTAAATTCCTGTAAATTTTCAGCTAACCAGGTATTATTTTCTAAACTCTTCTTCTACTGTTTAAGACATTGGGGACAATGTCTCATTTAGGTTTGGGGGAGGGAATTAGTTGATCAGTACCTTGTTTTTAGTTTGTGTGTTGTTTTTATTTTTTAGTCCAAAATTTTTCGAAAAATACAAAAAAAATTGAAAAATTTTTAGAAAAAAATTACAAAAATATTTTGCGTTTTTGTGTTCTGACTAAAAAGGTGAAATTGGTAAAAAATAGTCGAGTAAGGAGTTTCCACTCCCGAGACGTATCTCAAACCTATTTCGAAACAAGTTAATTTTTTTTTATTTCCTTTTAAATTATTTAATTTGTGAATTCTCCATAACACTGACTAAAATGAATCTTCATATACTCAGTTGACAGGTATTATCAACATGCATAGTAACATACGGACATGAGCTGTATTGAAAAGTTTGTAATATTCAGTGCTCTAGTTTAATTGGAGGAAGCATCTCAAAAAGTGATGGAGTAAAAAAAAAAAAAAAAAAAAATAAATAATTTGAGATCCGAGTTATTAAGTTTGTAAGTGTGTTTTAACACCTAGTGCCCTAAAGCCAACTGGTTTGGGAGTCACTGGCCCAAAGCTCGTTACATGGATCAAAGATGCTGCAAAAATATATATATCTGAAGTCTGAGTAATTAAGTCTGTAGGGGTGTCTTAACACCTGGTGCCCTAAAGCCAACTGTTTGGGAGTCCCCGACCCAACACTCGCTACATAGACGGAAGGTATTGTATATAAAAAAATATAGAGAAAAATCAAAGAAAAAATCAGAAAAATGAGAAAAATTATTCCATTGCTACAAAAAGGTGTGAAATCTGATAGAACTTTAGGACAAAACTATTACTCTCTTATCAACTGCACTTATGACTGCTGTGGGCAAAAATCAGTTGTTTAATATTATGTTGGCTGTGTATATGAAGAATGGTAAAAATAATCGGAGAATTTACTTATTCAGTAATTTAGAATAAAACAAAACAACTAGTAACTTGGAGTAGAAGTTTCACCTGATCAGTCACTAACTTCTTTATTCTCTTTTCGCTTGTCTTTTTGCGTTTGTGTGCATTAGTTTTAATACCTTTTTACTTTTGTAAAATGTTTGTGGGTATCATTGCTGTAAACCCTCACGAGACTACAACTCGTCCACTAGGGACACATATGGGTTTAAAGGCTTGTTGCATATGCTAAATGCAACCGTGATCCCTACGAAAGTGGCTTAGTTAAATTTTATTTTAAAGATGTTTATGTTATTCTATGTTTTGCTCGAGGACGAGCAAAATGTTAGGTTTGGGGGTGTGATGAGTGTTATTTATATCACTATTTCCCACTCATTTAACATAATATTTTGTATAGTTTCTAAAACTCTACGCGTCGTGACGCCTAACGTGCGTCGTGGTCTGCTAATTTGCGCCGAGTCAACGGGTCAGAATTTGAGAAGTTTGACTTTGCTAACGTGTGTCGTGCCACTTGTCACCATCACAGCCGATCTGCTAACGTGCGCCTTGACACGTTCATCATCCTACGGTGCCGACAATTACTATTTCCACGTGTGCCACGTGTCATCCTACGTGTCGCCACATCATCCGGTCAACGAGTCAACTCTTCCATGCGTCTTGCCACGTCATCATCCACGTCAGCAGGTCAACCGAGTCAACATGCCACGTCATCATCAGCCAATCACAGCATGACACATGTCACCACGTGTCGCAATCCTACGGTGCCGACAATTTCTCTCAGCCGCCTTGCCATGTCAGCATCAATTATTGAGTTGTCAGCCGCCTCGCCACGTGTCGCCTTATCTTCTTATCCGAATTTCCACGTGTCAAAACCAGAGCATGCCACGTCGACTGCATCTGGCGTAGCGACGCCAAAGGCCTTGGCGTCGCGACGTTGGAACTCTTCCGGGGCCTATAAATTCAGCTTCAAATTTCAGATTTTGTTGCACCACTCTCTCTCTTCTATTCTATGTAAAGAGAAAGTTTCTCTCTCTAGATTCTTTTAGTTTTTAGTTTTTTTTTAATCTTTTTTTGTTTTGTAAATAATTTTAATTACGTTTTGTAATAATAGTAATTTAATAGTAATTTAATTTTTACTTTTTACTTTTTACAGTTTTTACTATTCACCATGAGAAGGTAACTTCCCCAGCTAGGGTGAAAGGTAATTCTTTTACTGTTACTATTTAGATTAATCTCCCTTAAAAATAATATATTCACTATTTAAAAAATTGATTTAAAAAGGATACCGCTATATTGGTCGGTTGGTAATTTAATTTTAATCTGGTTTAAACCTGACTAATCAAGGATACCGCCAGATTGGTCGGTTGGTAATTTAATTTTGGTTCCGCCTTTATGACTGGTTTATGGACAAATATTACCGTCTAAATGGCTGGTTGGACTTAATTTGACTTAATCAGGATACCGCCAGATTGGTCGGTTGGTAATATTATCACAAGTTTATATATTATTTTATGGGAGATATCTAAATTAGTAATAGTAAAAGTAATTCATTTTACCTTAGCATTTTATTTTATTTATTTTACTTTTCAGCTTTTACTTTATGTCTTTTACTTTTAAGTTTTTACTAGCCCTAGTTATGTGTTAGTTATCTGGGGTTGTGATGACTTTTAATATCACCGGTTTATAAGGGGTTATTTTATAGTTTGGGTAATTTAAAGGTTTACTTATTAAGTCTTAAGCTTAGTGCTTCTTGTTGTCTGATCACCAATAAGATTGATGTGGTAAATCTAAAATGAACTAGACATAGGGATTTTAGGTTTCAGCCTTAGACTTAAAAGCCCACGATTTTCCTTGAGAATAGATAACCCTTTAATAGATTTCCTTACATGATAGACATATACCTGTCGGGCGGGGGTAGCCATAATTGGAACTTAAACTTAATGAATCCAGATAATTTGGTTGACATAGACATATGGTTCAATTGGGTTAAACTGGGTATTTGCGTCTGACCATCGACAGAGGCTTTTGCATTATTTAGTGTTCCAGGTTAGTAACTGATTTATTACACAAACATAAAATAATCACTTCATCTTTTAAAAGATATTAGAATGATTCACAACCCTAGATCTCTGTGTCTTTTGTTATTTTCCTTAGTATTTTCTTTTGTCTTTTTATTTATTTATTTATTTTACAAAACCACATTCAACCATTCAAACAATCATTCTCTTCACCCTTAATTAGATATTTGTAAATAAATAGATTTAACAATTAATAACAACATTAGGAATTAAGTCCTCATGGGATTGATATTTTTATACTACTTGAACGATACGTGCGCTTGCGTTATACGGGTGTGTTTACCCCGGTCAATACATCCAATGTATTAGTTTAATAAATCTGTGGTCCAATGACGGTCATTAGTTAAATGAGATTTAATCACATTCCTGAATAAAATATTCATTAAATGGATAAGGATATGTGATATGATCTCGTATCAGACCATCATTTACCATAAATAATAGGCATCTAATGCTTTTGTGATAAAATCTCATAAAGTACTTGTCTAAGTTATTTAGTTAACCGAATATTTTTTTTATTGTTTATATTTTCATCAATGACACTACCAATCACATTAAAGTATGTAACAACTGTTTATATAGAACAAGTAACTATCCAATAGTCACAAGTTATGATATGAAATATCAAAACAATCATTAAACACTATTTTAAATAACTATACGTGAGATCTAATACCCAATACCTACTGTTGTCGTATTGTGAGAATCGATATTCTCTATACACAACTATATACATCTCATTTCTTAAGCTCTATAATTTGCCTTCAAATATTCACAACAATTACAAAAGAATTGATTAGCAAACTGAGTCAAAACACGTGACTTCTAAAAGTCACTAAAGCCAAGAAACGTCATTATAAGATAAATAAATACCTAATAGAGTTTTCTTAATACCAGTCAAGAATCTTGAGACATGAACTGATTCATGTCTATTCTTACTGCACTAGAAACTATCCTCTCTAGATAATTATATCCTAAAACTTATATCTATTTAGATTACTTATCGCGACTTAGAAACTAAGTCACTAACCAACTTGATTTTCAACAAAATCGGAACAACAGTTCCCGATGGTTTTAACTAATCTAACAATATATATATATATTGTCATTCTAGAACCTATTCTAGAAATTCGCAACCATAAGTAAAGTCAGAAAATATATTCAAATAATATGCATGTAGTGGATTAGAAGTAAAATTCCATCAACAATATAGAATAAAAGAAAGCAAAAGTAGTAATTTCCATAAAATTACGCACTGACTTAGTTATGGATTTTTAACACAGCAGTGTCTCCCACTACTTTACGTAATATCGTAATCCCCAACGGAGAATGAGAATTCAATTATTAAATCGAATTCCATAGTGAGAGTAGGATCCCATGAATATATTTCGACTCACAGCTTCGACACGATCTCGCCTACAAATATTCATGCATTCAATATATGTCATCAAATAATGTAGACAACTCATTGTCAATCATTCACCAGTGACTCCTAATTTTGGTTCTGACCGTTTCTCATTATGACAGCTTTGGCACGTACACAAGGAGGCGTATCAAGGCTTCACTTGCCAATGACAAACTCAAGCTACCGATGTAGTCCTAACAGCTTTGCCACGTTCAGGATTTCCATTTTCACTTGAATTTGTCTAGTATCAAATATAAAACCGACATCGATAAAGTTCTATCAACTACACCCTCACTGCTTTGGCATGATCTCGGACGCAGCCATAGACCGTATTGAAAAAACGGACCAAGAAACATGCATTCAATATATGTCACTTTACTGTCTTATTTAAGCGGGGATATTCCACACGGAAGCTTTGCTCTACATCAAATGCAGAATATAATCTAGATCAACTTCTAAACAATTCAATTCTACCTAAGAAAAATAACTTAACTTATCCATTAAATTTTTGTTACGTTTTCCGTTAGCGTAGAACCAAAAAGTCAGTAAATATCTAAATTACATGCATGTGCAAAGATCGAAATTTGATTAAAAATCATATATCAAACATGACTAATGTAATGGATAAAGGATCATACCTGCTCTGATACCATTTTTGTTGGGGTTTGGGCAAAGGGGCGAGGCAGAAACGTGGTTCGGACGAAATCATAATTTTAAAACTTTTAAAATTACTGAATAAATTATTCAATGTCCAATATGAATTATATGTTCATATTTCACCTAAATAAATTTATTTGATATCAAATAATAACATAAGTAGTTGAGAAACATCGCGAAACTTTTACGAAAATGTTATTTCGTAAAAAGGCATAAAACTCATTTTTGACCAAACCGACCACCCAAAACACATGGGGGTTGTCTAGGTCAGCCCCTACAGTGTTAGGACTGTTCAAGGGCTGCCCGAACAGTTGCTAGTTCACTATTTGGGCAGCCATCACCCGATAACGCCGTTTTTCATCGTTTTCGCTAATTTCAACTCCAAAACAATTTCCGGCAACTGTTCCAACACCCAAAATACATCCAATACATTCAAAAGACATATTGTCATCAAAAAATTTGCTAAAAATCCAGATTTGATCCAGAGATAAAAATTATCAATTTTTCATGCCTAAATCCAATTTTTCAACATTAATCCAATTAATCTTAACACTAATCAAAGTCACCACAAATGAACCACCCATGAACAATTATAAGCATTACAAGAGTGGTCATAACACTCTAGAATGGAAACTATGTTGTCCAACAAATAATTAAGCTCCAATTACATTAATCTAACTCAAAATAAGCTTACACATGCTACTAGCTTCTCAATCCATAATCTATATGAAAAAGCCCCAATTTTGATAAACAAAAGAAACCCTACAACTATTTTAGAAGCTCAAGAACATCAATATAATTTTTTTTTTAAACTAAAGGAAATTAAAGCTTACCTCATAAAACATCAAAATCCCTAAGCTTATTCTTGAATTTTTTTTTTCCTTTTTGTCTCTCAAAATTTGGAAGCAAATTTGAGAAGCACCATTCGACCACTTCCTTTTTGGCAAAACAAAGAAGACTTTCCTCATTTTTTGAAGCCAAAAAGTGACGTCCAACTCCGGAGGGGGGGGGGGGACCTAGCTAAAATAAAGAAAAATAATAATTTATTTTCACTTTTTAAAAAGTGGCGTGAGTTTTTGTGTAGAAAAGTAAATGATTAAAACTATTTTAATCAAGAAATAAATACTTGGTAAAAAAGCCATCCACATGGCAACCCATCTATCCATATATTATAATTAATATATATTTAATAAATGGTCAAACTTTTACACATTTAAATCAAATAATAAAAGTCAAACAATTATTATTTAATTTACACATGTCATCAAATAATTTACTAAATAATATGTATCTAATATAATTATGTATCAAATACAAATACATATTAGAATGACCAAAATTACCCCCAGCATGTGTAAAATCGTTTACCGATTAAACGATTTGAATTAACTCATTTAATCCGGTGAAATATTATGAGACTCTCTAAGTTTAGATTTATTTGTCAAGAAATCCAATTTCGTGTCCATAATTCACCCACTCATGAATTATGATGACCACGGATAATCTCCCAAAACTATGCAAGTCGAGGTCATTGCATATGTATAATCCTTCTATCACATGCTATCTATATTATACCTGATATATAGATAAGAACGTCAAATCCTTATGGTATAATATACTTGCAAAGGGCTAGTACGTCACGACGCCTATTGATGCTGGACATGTGGCACACGGCTATCGACAGTTGAATTATTTACTCGACGTCGCGACGCGGGCTACAGTGAAGACATCATCCTGGCGCAAACTATGATGCGTGTCGACAGACTGCATAATTAAGGCACGTTGCAACACAGAGAAGTGTTCGTGTCGCGATGCGTGAACAATGAATTTCCCATTTGCCTTTTTTGATTCGAATTTTGCCGTTTCAGCCCCGATTCGATTCCAGTGAGTTCTGAAACTTTATTTATCTGCAAAATAACATAAAACACATAAAAATATTCACAATACCTGAGAAACTATACAAAACATTAAATAAAAGGGGCGGTAAATATTGATATATTTTCCGCTTATCAATGGTTCATATACTTGTTGGTGATTGAAATAGGTTTGTTGTGATTTGGAGTTGAAAACTCAAAAATGGCCTTTTACTAGTCCATGGCCAAATTTAGGGGTTGTTTTGGGGGTTATGTTTTTATGCTTTTGATGATTATATGTGTTGGTTCTTGTGTAGGAAATGTTATAGCATGAGTAGGGTTGATGTTGTGTTATGTTATAGAAATGGTGAAGTTTGTGCACTTTGTACACCAAGTGTTCGACATAATGCCAAACTCAAATTAATTAAAGAAAAGAAGCACAATTCATATATTATAAAGGTTGTTTAAAATAATGAAAATTCTGTTGGGGGTTGTCGGATTAAAGGAATTAGATTAGAAGGTGAAATAAGAAAGTTAAGTAGCAGTGTTGGTTTTTGGCATATTCTGGACAGGCTGTGAAAAATTGCTTATAACTAAAGTTTATGATGTCAGATTGATGAAACATAAGTTTATGGGTAAACTAAACACATAGGGAAGTAACATATCTCAAATTAAGATGAGGTCGTACCAAATTTTTGAAGTCGGGCGACCAGCTGCCTCTGTACCCAGTTTCTAGTTTGCACAGCCCCTGAACTTCGGTACATAACTTGAGTTTCTGAAATCGGAATTGAGATCCGTAAAACCTGAAATAAACTAGAGGCATTAGAGACCATTTTATTTAAATTTTAGCTTCCAATTCATTCCCAATTAATTATAGTGAATTTTCAAGCTTAGGCATTTGTGTAGTGAATACTTATCGACTAGTAGAATCTCAATTCCCGCTCCTGCACTTGTGTAACTCCAAACCTTAGCCCGTAAAAATTCATAGACCACACTTATAAGTTAGTAACTCAGTGAATTCAAGTATTCATGCATTGCATATTTTATTTATTGATAGGAAGCATATCTCACAACTTATGTCTTAATAAAGTTTATCGATTATAGACTATTGGTAGGAACCACAACTTTCTTCGACACTGTGAAGTAGTGGCAGTCAGTTCCCAAATCTATAAGTGGATACTTTCTTTTCATAATATTTTCTTGATTTTATAAATTAATATGAATTTGATTTGATGATATCTAAGTTATATTTTGAGTTGAGGCTAAAATTATTAAAATATTTTGATAAGTTTAAAACTATTTTCAGATAAGTTGAGAAATGCTATTGTGCTTTGATATTTTGATAAGAGTTCTTTTATGATTTTTTTAGATTGAGGAAAAATCCTAATCTTAGAGACTTTTGGAATTGACAGATTTTGGAATTGACGGATTATGGAATTGACGGATACAGAGACTTGTGCACATATAGTTTCAGGACTTGGGGGACAACGATATGTAACACCTCTAGATCCTAGTTTCAGGGCCAGGATGACAGTATTGATTACCTCTTATGTCTCTAGTTCAGTGACTTGGGGATGGTGATATGTAAAACTCACACACGTCAGTTTTTTTACAGATGTGATTTTTTCGAATGACAGTTTTATGAAAAGGTTTTAAAAGGATTAGTTTTACGAGAGATCTCAGAGTTTTACAGAAAGAAATATGTTTCTAGTAAAGTTTTATAGAAAGAGATATATTTTCATACAAGAAAAGAGTTTTCATAAAAGAATAGCTTTCTTGAGATGATTTCAATTTCAAAATAATAAATTTTTCATAAGTATATTAGTTCCTATTTTAAACCGTCCACTCACTAGGTCATTCAAACGATCTAACCCCCCACTCTCTAGTGTTTTCTGTTTTGCAGGTCTACTTTGAGGATGAGCTCGAGAAGATGGATATTGATGGCAGTTACTAGGGTTATTGGGTCCACTCATTAGTCAGGTTTGAGGTATATGGTTCAATCAATGTTGTAATGGTTACAAGTTATGTAGAAATTACATTAATAGCCATTACTTGAGGTTGTCAGAGTCGAATTTACTAGAGTTTAGCATAGCAAGTTCAGAGTTGAAATAACAATGATTGTTTAATTAATTTAAGTTGGACATGTATCCCTCGAGTGTAATTGTGTGATTTGTGATTGTCAAATAATAACAAAAGTAGTATATTTCAATCAGTCAGTCAGTTAGTTAGAGGCTAAGGGTGATAGGGTGACTTATCTCCTATCGGTAGCATCCTCGAGAGGAGGATGTTACAAAATTGGCAACAGAGCATGTCTAGGGAGTCAGTGATTACAGTGGGTAGAGTGTTGTGTTCTTGTATACATAGTAAGCCCGAGATACCTATATGCAAAACACTACATCTCCAGTAGCTGATCCTCGAGTACATCCTCATGCCCTATAAAAAGGTTAGTAAGATTTATGAGAATCATTTAAATACTCATCCCATAATCTAAAACTATAATCCTTATTATAGCATAATCATTATAATAATTCGTATATGACACTCAAAGTTTAGACATAACAAGTGATAAGAACAATTATGTAATGACTGGAAATTTAGACTATTATTGCACAGTAAGACGAGTGTCACATAATATAAATTGTGTTTGGAAACATATACTCTCGGAGATGACAGTCAGTAAATTCTTCGAGAATTCGATAATAGATGCTACGACATTCCATTCCGGATAACGCATAGTTTTTGGGCCATAATGTTTTCATACGAACTCTTTTTTATGAATTTTATATCGTCGTAAGCTAATATCAAGATCTACAACTTTAGAGTTGAACATTTTTCCAAATTCTAACCAGAAGCGAGCCAAGAAGTGGGTCAAAATTCTGGATGAACAGTGCCCATGGACCCATCTAGAAAAGTCTCAAAACTTCTCAAAATTTCCGGACAGAGAACATGTGCACATGTAGAGGACTGGGGGGACGGCGATACGTAACGCCCCTAGATCCTAGTTCAGGACTAAGGATGATAGATGCCCTTAGATCCAAGTTTCAGAGCTTGGAGGACAGATCTGCACCCCCAGTTCTAGTTTTGTGGCTCGGGGGATGCCGATACGCAACGCCCTAAGGCCACCTGTTTCAGGTAAAGTAGTTGCATGCTTTGGGGGACGGTGATATGTAACGCCCCAAATTCATGGATTTGTACTGTTGGATCTAGTTAGGCGTATGTGGGGACGGTGATACGTAACGCCCTCATACGTCAAGGTTTTCAGATATAGACCAGTATTAAGACATTGTATTTTCAGAAAAAGAAATTTCTAATATCAGATTTTCAAGAAACAGTTTTCAGAGATCAGATTTTGAAACCGTTTTCAGAAAGTAATTCTCAGAAAGGTTAAGTTTTATAAAAGAGATTTCAGACGAAGTTTTTAGAAAATAGTTTTCATAGAAAGATATTTCTCGAACTTTGGTTTTAGAACCAAAAGCTATTATATCAGTTTTTCAGCTTTTCGTCCACTAACTTAGATCATACGACGATCTAACCCCCCCACTCCCTGTTTTATGTGGTTGCAGGTATTCTCGGAGGACGTGTTCAGGAGGACGGATATTGATGCAGTCACTAGGGTTGGAGTCCACCAGTATGGGTCAAAGATAGAGTGAGAGTCCAGTCAAAGTCAAATAAAAGTCATGTATTAGTATTTGGGTTATGTGTTGTCATTGTAAGAAAACAAGTGTTAATAAGTATACAGTTATTACTTATGAACTTATTTTCCATATTGTTGAGTTTTGGGCTTTGGATCCAAAAATAGGATTTTGATTGAAAAAAGAACAGTAGTGTAGTTTATAGTCAGAAGAACCGAGGCTCAAGGGAATAGTAAGTCCTATTCCCTTCCAGTAGCATCTACTAGATCGAGGATTTTACAAAGATGGCATCAGAGCATGGTCTATGGAGTCAGTGACTATAGTGGGTAGAGTGCTGGGGTCTGGTATACGCAGTATGTCTGGGATACCCATATACGAGGCACTGCCTCTCCAGTATCCGATTCTCGAGTACATCCTCAAAGTTCTATAGACAGGTTAGTAAGCTTTCTCAGGTTATTCGAATAGTACCTCTTACGAAAACAACTATACTATAGACTTACGTTAAGAATTTTCCTGAAGATATTTTTACCTATTACTAGGACTACAAACGAGAAATGAAACAAACAGTAAGATTCTAAGAAAAGTTACGCAGAGAGTGAGAGGAAAAAATTGTAAGAAGTAAGGAACTATGCATAGTTAGTTAACCAGCTGGAGATGAGAAAAGTAAGGAGACAATAATAATTAGTAAAGCCCAAAGGATACCTACCCAAGAAAGTATGAAGAGAAAGAGAAAGTTAGAAAGTAAAGTATGAAGGCATAGATAGATGATCAAAAGAACATGTAGTAGAAGTTTACGTAATCAGAGTTAATAAGAGGAAAAGTAGTAGAAACAGATAAATAAGGATGTACCAGAATCTATAGTAGTAAAAGAATAGAAAGAGCCTGAGCAAGTATTAAAGTGCCTAGTAGACGTAAGATTCCTTCCCTCCTCATAAATTTCTTTCAAATAGATTTAAGAGCCTCAAGTGCTTCATATAGATAGCGATTTCCTCGAATGACCAAGGGTAGCCATAAGACAGGAGAATCAAGAAACAAGAATAGTCATAGAGACTTCTAATAGATGTGAGATACCATGACAATTCAGAGATTCTAGATTCCCCAAGCCCTGGCCCACAGACAAATAAGATGAATGACATCAGAAAGATGATAAGTTGTCCTAACCAAGGAACCCAATAGATAAGGCATGACCTACCTAGACCCCTCTGTGATGCCAATCAAGGAAGTAGTCCTGATGGAGACTAGCTCATACCTACCTTAAATGAGAAATAGACTCTATCAGGACAAAAAGTACCTGAACAAGTATACCAAAACTCATTGAGACATAAGATATTTGTCCTAGCCATAGCAGCATATAGGTGACCGTAAGAAACCCGACGAAATTTTAGAAATGGAAAGGCCTAGAAAGATAGATTACCTAGAAAAAACAATTAAGGAAGTTTTCAAGGATACGAAGAAAAGAATCCAGTATAGTCCAAAGATCAAGGCAAGACAGCATGAAGTTTGCAAGACCAGTAGGAGTCCACAGAATAGATCAAACATAGTAGGTCCTATAGATTAGCTTAAGGCCAGCAAAAAGCTATGGAAGTATGAAAGGATAGACCCATAAGGTTGGATATAATCAGGAATGACTAGAGTCCCATAATGGACAGTAGAACAGAGTGTCATTGTTGTGATTTATAGCAAGAGCAGAAAGCAGAAATTTTAGAAGTAGTCAGAAGAACTAACCACTATTAGCCTCAGTCGCATGGCGTAAAGCAAAGAATCATGATATGAAAGCAGTAAGCAGGAAATAAAAAGAGATAAGAGAATTCAGCACGTATAATAACATAGATAATGTAGTTTGGAAGCAGCAATGAAAGTGAAGACCTCAGAATGAGTGATAAAGGTAAGGAATTCTAAGGCATGGATTAGTTAATTTAGTTACCAGCAGCATGAATATAAACCTTTCCTTTCAATAGTTCTCGACTATGGAAAGTAATTAGACACTTAACCCGACGTGTGAGCATGTAACCGTTCCCAATTTGAACCACTAAGAGGAAGAATAAGTAAGGAAGAGTATTTGACAAAATAGATGGATTGTGAGGCGCCTAGATAGTTGAATTAATAAGAACAAACCAAAACTTAGATAAAAAATTACGAGATAGCAAAATCCTATATATGACTGAAAAGTTTAAAGTCACAGTAAGCCAAGCCAAACCTAGAAGTCGACTTAGAATCCCTTAGGGGGTGGTAAAGGCTCAAAGGAATAAAGGAATTTGAGAGAGCGACTCTCAAGAGTAAAATATGACTCATAATAGTATCATTACATGGAGAAGGAAATACTAGGGTAAAGAGTAGCCTCTGAACCAAAGGTTTAATAGGAGATATAATAAGCAATCAAAGTTAATAGAGTCTTCAGGAAAGTAAATGTGTAAGGAGTTCAAGGATCTGAGATAAGAAAGAAACCTTTTAACAGAGTAAATTTCTTAAGAAAGAATAGCAAAGAGAGGTTAGCGACGTTCAGAGAGAGAAAGTAATGACTTCAGAAGATTTAATAATAGAGACTAAATAGGAAGGAGTGCAGAGACAACACGAGCAAGGTTTTGGAGACCATAAATCCAGAAGGATTTTGCAGAAGAGGTAGTGTCTATGATAGTTGAAAATGATCATAAGTAAAGTTGGAGAAGGAAAACCAAGCACTTTTAGTAGTAGCACCCTAGTGTAAGGAAAAATATTGGATATATCCATTCATGAGAGTTATACGCTCATATATGAGCAATATGTGTATTTAGATCATCGTAATTAGAAGCCCTCCGGATATATTCCCACCCTCCCAACCCTCGTTGGACAACAATCACAGAAATGGATCTTCAAGGTTACCTCAAGATATTCCCATAAATAAGTGAAATTATAGTAAAGGAAGACCAAAAACATAAGACCTTCAGATGTAATTTAAGGACAAAACAAAAGTGAGAGATAATTCTGAGTAAAAGAGTCAGGAAAGAAGTTGTTAAGATGGAGTAGTACAAAAATAAAGTAGTAGTCAAGTAATAACCGAGACTCCAAGGAACCAAGGTTTGATGAAATGATCAGTATGTAAAGAAAGAAGATATTCTTCAGGTAAGAAGGCATAGACATAGACCCAAAAAGCTCTCAGTATATACTAGAATAAAGTAGAGGATGAAAAGAGTACTAAGAAAAAGTTAGGGAGGTACAACGACGGTATGAGAGAATACTTAATAAGTAAAGAAAAAAGTAAGTAACAACAAGGTAATTTTTGGTCAAATAATCATATAAAGTACCCAACTCTAGTCTAAGTTGACCAAACCACTACGGGTTTGGGATGGTTTTAGCCACAGGTATGGGTGATTTGTTAGATTCATATCATAGTACAGAATCAAAGAGATAAGTTATTATGAAGCTGTAAATTGTATAGAAAATGAATTCTTAAGCTATGGAATATTGGCAAGTATATGAGTAATGACCCTTGAAAGAAAACTACGAAAGTGTATGAAATTTTGCAGGACCAAATCGCCAACATCGATGTTAATAACAAGGAATGTCGTTTAGGCACCAAAGTGCATACAATAAGCCTGATCTTTAGTTAATTAATAAGGATCATTAGGAAACTATCCGGAAATAATATTTTAAATATACGTGTCATCGATAGACAGTACCAGTAGGTTAAAGAATTCTACACCCTTTTAATAACTGGATATGTTAGAGCTTAACGAGAGAAGTTCATAAGTGGTTGAAGTCTAGCAAGGAGAATATAAAGAGCTAAGTAGTTAAGTAATGAGAAAGAATAGTAAGATCAAGTTGGACAAGTGGAACACAAGGAGTATCAAGTACAAGCATTGTTAATAATGACGAGGAACAAATCTGAAAATGGAGTGTGGAAGCCCAACCATAGAGACATTAGTATTTTTGTGAGAGTTAAAGGTACCAGCTAATAAGAACCTGATCAAGTCAAAGGATTGATGAGTTAAAAAACTAGAGAAAGAGATTTCCTGGAGATAATGGATATGAGCATGGTTAGAGGTCCAAAAATGAGATAGTTGAGAACGCTTAGCGAAAATCTTATGAAACATGAACGCGATAGTATTTCTCAACAAAGAACCTAAAGGATATTCACTAAAGCCATGAACTCTAAAGTAGCTTACCCAAGCATGATAAGAGGAATGATACATGTGTTAAATATTAAGAAAGATAGAGAATATCATATACTTACTAATTAAGTGGAAAATGATCAGTAAGATAAATACCTTTATGGCCAAGCCAAATAGAAGCCCCGATGATACAGAATAGTTACAACCAAGTGTTAGGGATATGCCATATACCCAACTTGTGGATGGGCTATATGTACATGTATTTGAAATATTTTCATTAATTAATAAAATGGAAATCTTTATTATACGTATCTTACATAGCTTATATGAATCATCAAACACTATAATTAAGCCATTGGAGTAATAAGATGAGGGCTTCCACGCCTTATAAAAATCATTAGTCTTTAACGTTCCTAATCATAGTTTTGTGAATAATCTAGGCGTTCACAAAGCGGAGAGACTAGCATGATGATATGATCCGACCTTAAGCTGGGTAGCCGATCTCATAGGCTACTAACGGAGATCCTTCTGCTTGGTGTATCACATGGATGCATGAGTTGCTCGTGTCCATCGAACTGACCGCTGAAAGTTTTCACATGGAGTGTTTATCCCATGTGTCTCTGAGAACTTTCATGTATCGATTGTATGACTAGTCCTTAGACTTGAGGTCTTTACAATCTTATGTGTGGATCAAATAACTTTGACATTCTCCTTCCTCGGTTCAAAAGATCCGGTCATAAGGGTATGGTTGGGTCATTTGTTGAAACACATGAAGTTTGTAAAGATACAACAGAGAATCGCCACTCTCTCGGATAATATTTTCTTACAATAGTAGTATTCCAGTTCGCGGGTTGATATGTGTGATCAGTTCTTGGGACTGTGGCCGCAGCGGAAGAATCATGTGAGATTCTTGGGTTAGCACGATTCATGACACTATCAACATCATACCTTTGACTATATGGGTAGACATTTTCCATACCCTAGGTCAAACGGTGGGAATACAGTGAAGCGGGGGACCGTATCATATGTAAATCGCATACAGAATGGTTATATATACCTTTCCTTCTCATTTGGGGGCCTTGGCATGTTGCTAGATGTCAACCTTGGTCATTGAAATTGAACGACCATCTGATCGGAGGATTATTTTTGTTCGATTAATTTATCACGATTTATTTCATGTCTAACTTGAGGGGAACCCAAAAGGTCACACACAACAAAGTCGAAATCAATGGTTAACAGTGCACAATACAAATTTAACAGCATATATGATTGCTGTAGGAATTGTTCATAAATGGTTCAATGTGTTTAATTATTGAACAGATCATTTATGAGGTTCCATAGTGGCTTAGGGATTGGTGAATGACAATATGGGCACTTTGGGAATTGGAATAAATAAATAAATAATGTTAATAGTAATGTGAATAGTAATGTGAATAATAATATTTTTTTTATTTGTTATTTGTTTTGAATTCCAATTCAGCCCAAACTCTTATCAGGGTTTTATAATCTCATTAAACCACTAAATTAATATCCAATGGCTAAGATTAAATTAACTTTTATCCCACATCGGATTCTTAATTAATTTCGTTGTCTTTGGAGCACCTATAAACCCATAGAATTCTTTACAATTTTTACACCAAAACTTTCATATCTTGGGTTTATATAAGTGAGCAACTCTAAAGTTTAAAGATTAAGCCACTGATTTTGAGGATCCTTAAGTCTAATTGACTAGAGGAAACTCAAGTTAAAACTTTTGAGGTATTTGCCTAGGCTAACACCAAGGGCAAAATACCAGTGCACTCAAGGTGTAGTCTTACCGTTGAGTTTTGGCTTTGGTGTATGCACCTTTGGAGGCCACACACTTGGGTGGCTCTTTCGAACGTAGAAGAGCTTGCTGATTTCGAGAAAAGCTTGTAGATTGTATGGAGGACTGGAGGAGTCTTCGGTTCAAGTAAGTCTTTTTCTTTCTTTATTTTAATTAAATTTCTTATGATATTTAGCATGTTTAGGTTTATATTCTTTGAATGTTTTATAAGTTTTTATTATTCCTAGAATATATAGTAACATGCCTAGGCATGTAGAATAATCAAAACAAATGAGTATTGGGCAAATGGATAGCGGTATCATAATTTCTTTTAATTTTCTCTAGCGCACTCTCGGCCTCTTCCCAACAGCGGTATCAGCGATGGGATTAAAAAAATGTGTATAAATAAAACGTCTGAGATCCGAGTTATTAAGTCTGTAAGGGTGTCTTAACACCCAGTGCCCTAAAGCCAACTGGTTTGGGAGTCACTGGCTCAAAGCTCGTTCCATGGATCGAAGATGTTGCCAATATATATATATATATATATATATATATATATATATCTGAAGTATGAGTAATTAAGTCCGTAGGGGTGTCTTAACACCTAGTGCCCTAAAGCCAACTAGTTTGGGAGTCACTGGCCCAAAGCTCGCTACATAGATGGAAGATATTGTATATAAATAAAAGAAAATTAATAAAAGGAAAAAAATCAGAAAAATCAGAAAAAAAATATTCCATTGCTAATAAATGCGTGAATTCTGATAAAACTTTAGGATAAAAATATTACTCTCTTTTCAACTACACTTATGAATATTGTGTTGGATAATTATGACCCATAGCATCACTATTTGTACAGAACATGGTGTTGTTGTATAAATTAACTATGTGACAAAGGAAATTGCTCTTTTATCATTTGTAATTGGATTACCAAGATACATAAATGATAAAAGTCCTTATGATTAGTTCCGGATTGAGATGATATGAGACAGTATCAATCCATGAAGGTTTAATCATTAAATGTCCCTAGTCGTAGTATTATCGAGAATGGACATCGATAATGCGGAATAGACTAGTATTGCACTTGTGCACGTTGTGGGAGCATAACGACATAGTTCTCATATATTTGGGTATTGGATACTCATGCAAGTGTAATAGGAGGTTGTGTTTACCGATGGTACGGAAACAGCTTGTTCTGGATAGACCCCTCGGAATTCCATTGGAAGTATGACTATATGTCTATGGAAGTCCGAATCAGGGTAGGTGTATTTGGTCTTAACCTGAGACTTACATCGCTAATACTTACGACAATCAATATAGAGATGATGTATCACTTAAGTCATATGCAGATGATGATCACGCAGGATACAGAACTAGTACTCTTTAGTACTGCAGTCATCGGGATAATATGACTAGGTCATGATTATCCGATTATAGAGACTAGTACCAGAGATCCGATATATGCTTCATACGGGGCAGACACAATTCCAGCCTCAGGCCTTGCATGTGACATCTGATACTGAATCACAATACGCAATACTACGTATACTACGCCTGATATAGATTATATATTCCTTTAAGAATATTTCTGGAGAATTGGGTAGGCACGGTGCTTTGCTAGAAGCCAACATGTCTTGTAAATCGGTAAAAATGTAGTACTAGGTACGTACGTGTTCGGATAGTACGACGACCGGATTTAATACCAATATATCCATGGATCTCATGGGTCGCTTCCCGAAGATTCACAGATGAGGTATGAATCAGACATAATTAATCTGGGATTAATTAGATGAGAGAGAGAATTAATCTAGGATTAATTGTGGAGAAACTTTATCTGGGATAAAATACTATTAATAGAGAGAGAACGATTAATTTGGAATTAATCGATAAAATAATATATTCGATATATTAGACAAAATTAGATTTCGACGCGGAATTAAAATTAGATTTTAATTCGGGCGAACGAGTTAATTTAGAAATAATTCCCTAGCGACGTGAATAGTATTTTGCTAGGCATAATTATTTAATTAAATTTGATTTAATTACTTCGCAACGGAAAAATTAGTTAATTCAGAATTAGCAAACCCGAGCCCGGGAGTGTTTGCGGACCCACTCGGATTTGAATTCAAGTGGGGCCCATATGTCACATCACTTGTCACTTATTAACCTTTATGGTGATGGTATTTGGTAAATTGGTGGTGGCTTACTTCACACTCAAGGTTGATGGATTGAAAGACAATTACCAAAACTTGTTTGGTATATGTTTGTTTTGATTTTTGAAATCATTTTAGACAACATATTCATCACTCCTTTACTCTCTCAAGTGACCGAAAATCCTCTCCCCTTCTCTTCCATTTGGCTTGGCCGAATGGTCTTCCTCTTTCTCTCACAATTTGGGCGTGAACCTAGGTTTCATTCTCTTTGATTTTTGATTCAAAAATCTTGAATGCTAGCACATCCAAGGATTAACTCAAAGGTGATAGGTAAACCAATCCTTGAGCATGGAATCAACAACAAAGCTTGGAGGTTGGATTGAAGATCACACCAAGGAGCACAACAAAGGGCTTGGCCGAAACTCAAGGAGGAAATTTTGTTGTCTACGCATCCAAAAGCCGATCAAAGTGAGTATTTCTGCTACTTTACTTTGATGTATTCACATGTTTCATGGCTTAATTTGATCTTGGTTGACCTAGAAAACCCAACAATGGTATCAGAGCGGTTATTAAGCATGAAATTGAATTTAGGGTTCTTAACTTTAATTTGGGTATTTTTTATTTGAGCATGTTTTTGGCAAATTGTTTATTTGAGCATGCTTATAATATGTTAACTTTGAGTTGTGCATGATCAATTTGAAGAAAAATTAATTGGATTAATTTTCCCCAAATTTTGAGGCTTGGCCGAGAGTTTGAACCATTTTAGCTCTTGGTGATTTTTGAATTTTAGACAATTGATATGTTTAAAATGCATAGGATATATTAGTTTGTGATTTAATTGTATTGAAATAAAAATTGATTTAAAAATCACCAAATTGCCGAGAGCCTTAGGAAGCATGTTGGGATTGATTTTGCTTCAATTTGTGTTGGACATAATTGGTTAATTAAAGCATGATTAATTGTGTAAATTGGTATTTTGGAAATGTTGATTTTTATAATTAATTATGGCTAATACACTTTAATTGATTAAATTATGATATTTGGAATATTAGAATTTAATTAATTGGGCTTAATTTGGAATTTGGCTAAAATGTTGTATTTGGGCTTAATGGGCTTGGTTGGGCCAAGTTTGGTTTAGGTTAATTGGTTGGATCCAATTGGGCCTAAAATCATTTCCATAAAGTCCAAATATAATATAATGGGCCTTTAATATTTTAATTGGGCCTAAATTGATTTTTGGAAAAGGGTGATTCCTTATTGGGCTTTGGTTGCCAAAGTCCATGCCTTATAAATTAATTGAAAGCCCAATGGACTTTAATTAAATTGACATTGGATGTTAATTGGGCTTTGAGACCCGTTAAGATTAGATTTAGAATCTAAGTCGCAAAGGCTCATTAATAAAGTGTAATTATTTAATTTGAATTAAATAAAGAATTAGTATTGAATACAAATTAAATGGATTTAATATTGTAGTTTGATATAATTCAACAATTCGTACTTTGAGTACTTATTCTTAAAATGAGTTGAACTCGTGCAAATCAAATCGTTGTTTGAACATTGGATGGTCACTAATCAAAGATTAATTAATTGGATTAGATTGATTGATAACATGCTTTGTGTGAATACATGGATGTGATGTATGAATAATGTATATCGGATGGATATTAGATGGGTGAGGGCAATTTTGGAAATTATTGTAATAAATTTAGAATTTATTAAATTGGACCTGTGTGTCCAGCCTATTACCTTTTGACTCTTGTATTTCTCTTCTCACTTATTCCCCTCAATGTAAATGAGGTTTCTTAGAAGTGTGTTATGTAATTGGGTAGAAGTAAGATTTGTGCTAGCGGGAGAGAGGAAAGTGAGAGATTTGTTCTAGGAACAAAATGTTTTAAATATCCATCCGCATATCATTATTAATTTATTTATCGCGCCTTATTATGCTTTTAGAATGCATGTTTAAGGGTGTATGATGAGACCTAATCAAAGATAATTAATTGGTTGCCAATTACGCGAAACACCCTCAATAAATATTAAGCGTTTTCCTTCTATTGAGTGATTCTTACTCAAGATCCAAGATTGGCACTGGTTTGTTGGCCAAAGTCAAGGCCTTTGTCCATTGCGGATGTGTTTGAATCATGAAAGCTTTTTTCCATATCGCATGTCTTATCCAAGTTGTGATTTGTTGGCCAAAGTCAATATCACTTCTTGTCCATCGACATCGATTACGAAGCTTTCCAAAGTCAATGGGTCCCGCTTAACTGGAATCATTAAGCTTGTTGTGCCAAAGCCAAGGCTTAGTTGATTCAGAGGAAAAAGGTTAGGGAATATATCAGATATATTGGCATATATTAGATATATGTTTAGGACTTGGATGTCGACCTACTGGATCTAGGAATTGGATGAGATCCAATTGATCTTAGAGATCTACCTAGTTAAATATCATACAACTTGTTGGACAAAGTCAAGGTTGTGTGTTATTTAACGGGATCCTAGCCCACTAGGAAACTAGATTTCCCAAGTACTCCACAGATGGATAGAGGCTCGCTGAAAAATAGTGGGAGGCAAGTATGAAATTTGCAATTTCATTTAGATACTTGCCAATACGCGCTCATTTCAATTTTTCATCATTAATTTAAATATATATTAGTTGGACTAATATTTAATTGTTGTTTTAATTAAACAGTTGGACTGTATTCAAACTTCTTCAAATTATAGTTGATTATATAATTAGATTATAGTAATCAATATATTTGAATTCAACCAATCAAATAGTAGTTGATTATATGGTAGACTATAATAATCTTTATATTTGATTGTACCTGAAATCATTGATTGGATAGTTGGACTATTGGAATCAAGATAACTGAAAGATTAGCGTTTAGAACATAATCCTGGGAGAAAATGTCTTTAAACTGCTTCAATTTTCAGATTGGGAATAGAACCTCAGGATAGTCCTGGGAACTGAGAGTTATTCTATTGATAGAGAAACCTCTTTGACCTGAGCCTGGAGTTGAGCAAATAGTGGAGCATGAGTTTTGGAAGACTCATGATGATGATAACTTTAGTGCTCAATCCATTATGCTTACCGCAATGACTCTTTAATTCCGTTGTCAAAATTAAGGATTAGATCATTATACCATGATGATGAAATTAAAGGATCTTCATAGATCTATTCTTAGATCTTAGAAGTATAAATTGCACAAGGAAGCTCTTTCGCTCGTGTATATCAGAGGGTACATCAGTCGAGCACTAGGTGTCGCAGATGATTGCTGACATCGATCAGCTAGGTTAGCTGGGCATTACCTACGTGGCCGAGACTTCCAAAGATTTGATCTTATAGTCTCTACCCGAAAGCTGGGGTAGGTTCATTATGAACCAAGAGTAAACTCTTGGAGAGTTGTTGGCTATGCTCTAGGAGCCAAAGCCAGAGCTTCTTAAATGGGAAAAGGCAAAATCATCACAGTCTTATTGGAAGACAAAGGACATATCCCAAGATGTCTGCCTAAAATATGGCAAACGGGGTCACTGAAGTGTGACTGCCGTATGGACAAGGCATACATGAAGGAAGTGAAGATGGGACAAGGCTCCGGCTTCAAATATATTTATCATAAACATGTTCACTACTGATTTCAAAATTGGATTTTGATAATATATATATGTACTGATGTGCGGGATCTGCTGATAAGTAGGAGACTGACTTCAATTGAGATCGACCCTGCGAGTCAAAAATGGGACGAGAGTCGCTGTTTTAACCGTAGAATCCTAAGTTTAGGAACTACCCTTTGGGTATGTACTTAAATTAGGAAACTGTTATAATATACCTAGTTTGACTAGAAACATTATCTCTATATCTAAGTTTAACCCGTTGCGGGTATACCTTTATATTCTAGAACACTAAGTGTTTTATTTTATAAAGATAATATTGAGATAAGAACATTAATGTGAATAACAGTATTTATATTTAGAATATAAATGAATCTCAAACGTATACCATGACAAACAAATAGCTCAAACTGAATTAATCAGATGAGACTTATTTATGGCATTGTTGTCTGGGACACATTAACAAGCCTCGTATATCCAAAATTTCGAAGAGTGGGTTCTAGGATGGATTTGATTCTAATCAAATGATGTCTAAGAATCTAGTATTTTTGGCAAAGTGCCTAAAACACCTTTTACTTGGTAAAAGTGTAAGTGCCACCGATCTGTTAGCCCTCGTTCATTGTGACATTAGTGGGCCCATGTCTAGCTAGGCTAGAGGTGGATATGAACACTTCGTAACCTTTACGGATGTGGCATCGTGTTATGGTTATGTGTTTCTTGTGAAACATAAATCGGAAACTTTTGATAAATTCAAAGAGTTTCGACACAAAGTAACAAAACAGATCAGCAAGAGTATTAAAGCATCACGATTGGACCGTAATGAAAATACTTAAGCAATAAGTTTCTCAATTACTTGAAAGAGTATAGTATTCTTTCATAAAGGACTCCTCTCGGAACACCTCAATTTGATGGTGTGTCCGAACAGAGGAACCGAACATTGTTGGACATAGTAAGGTTAATTATGAGTCGCTCTGAGCTACCATTTTCCTTCTAGGGATACGCATTAAACAATGCAAAACTTATTTTGAATAAGGTTCCATAAAAATCTGTTGGATAGACTTTATATTAGATATGAACAGGAAAGAAACTGGGTTTTCTCATTCCTGATGATTTGGGAATGCTAGGCATATGTTTGGATGATACCAAACTAGAACCCAATTGGATAAGTGCCTAATTTGTAATTGGTTATCCTAAGGAAACCAAAGTATAGTACCTATACAACTCACAAGAGAATAATCTAATTGTTGCTCTCCATGCGGTTTTCCTAAGAGGAATACCTATATGCAGTGGTAAGTGGGAAGAAAGTAAAACTCGATGAAAATCAGAGTAATACTGTTCAAGGCACCGATTCTTTAACGGAACACAAACAGTTCATCAGGGATGAAACTGTACCACAATCTTCGAATACACAAGAACCGCGTAAGTCGAAGAGAGTCAGAAAATAACATGGGAGGTATGGGTTTCTGATCTCACCTCGTAAGGAACACGAACCGGCTACGAATGAGGAAGTGATACAAGGTATCCACTCCCTTTTATGGCAAAGTGCCATGAAGTCCGAAATGGATTCCATGTATACCAACCAAGTTTAGACACTGGTTGTTGTACCGGAAGGCATTGTGCCTATTGGTACTATATGAGTCTTCAAGGAAGATATACATGGATGGCAACAAACAAACATACAAAGCTAGGCTTGTAGCGGAAAGGTATCATTATCAACATTGTGTCGATTATGACGAAACCTTTTACCTGTTACCATGATTAAATCCATTTGTATAATTCTTGCTAATGATGCATGTTTCATTTATGAAATATGGCAGCTGAACATCAAAACCGATTTCCTTCAACGGAAACCTTTTGGAGGATGTTTACAACATCCTGATGGTTTTGTCGCACCTTAACAAGCAAACAAGGTTTGCAAGTTAATTCGATCCATTTATGGATTTAAACAAGCATTGCATTCTTGGAACTATCGTTTTGATATAATCATAATGGTATATGATTTAATTCAAAACGAAAATGATTCTTGTGTATATAAGGAGGTTAGTGGGAGCGTACTGACAGTGATTGTCCTATAAAATGATGACATATCATTTCTTGGAAATGACATTCCCATAATACAATCGGTGAAAGCTCCAAAGCCAAAAGCTCCAAATTTAAGAAGTAAAGAATCCCTAGAACCATTCTAATAAATCAAGAACAAGAAACTAATTTTCAAAGCTCAAGGATATGGAAGATTACCTTAAAGATCCAAGTTTCCTTAAGCCTATCTTGATTTTTCCTTCACTTTATTTGTTGTTTCTTGAAACCATTTTTAGGGGTTTTTCTTTGGAACCAATCGGCCATGGAGGAAGACAACGAGAGAGGGAAAATAATTTTCTCATTTAAATAAAATGATCCACGAAATTGGGTGATAAGGGTGCATTTTTGTCTTTTTTCAATTTTAACAAATTAAAACAAATGAAAACTTTATATTATCAAATCAAAATTTGACATATATAAAGCTTAATGAATGCATGCCATTTGCTCCAATAATATCTTGCCATTTACCATACTAATTAATGATAAATTGGATAAGATATTAAAATTTTAATTATTTAATTATTTAACAATTAAATGATTAAATAATTAATCAGCAAACATATATGTATTTATTTACAATAAATAACAAATACATATATTTATGGCATGTGTCAAAATCTCATTTGACGAATAATTAATGTGTATCTAATCGTATTATGTATCAAATATCAAATACACAATAATTATTATATGACATAATTCCCTAATGAATGTGTTATCGTTTAACCGATTAAACGATCCGAATTAACTCATTTAATCCGGTGAAGTATTATGAATAATCCATATTATTCATATTGAGTTGCCCAAGTGCTGAACGAGTACACTTCATATTGTGGGACTCTTTAAGTTTAGGTTTATCCGTTACGAAATCCTATTTCATGTCCATAATCCACCCACTCATGGATTATGACGACCACAGATAATCTCGCTAAACTATACAAGTCGAGGTTATAGCACACGTATAATCCATCCGTCACAGGCCATCCGTATTATAGCTGGGATACAGATCAAAACATCAAATCTGTTCGGTATAATACAGTCGACTTTCAATTTACGATCTCTAAATAATACTCAGAACTGATTTCCGAAGTTATACCACGGCCATGGATTTACTAGATCGTAAACACGTGTTGGATGTCTATGCCCTGTACACAGGACTGACGGATCCTATCTTGATAAGCCATGGATATCATGAGCATCAGTCCACACCCAACGAATTAGGCGGAGGTCTGATTATGAATAGATCATTGTCGTGACTGCCATCAAAGTATGGAGGATAACTCATATATCCCATTGTGTTATCTCAAGTCGAAAGACCACTATGCTCGCTCAACTCAAGAAGGCTCCTATTGACGTTGGAGTACCATCTATTAGGAAACCTTCAGTGATTCATTTAGTGTCTTATCAAATAAACACCTACATGTCTATACGAGTCTCCCGAGACTCATGGTTCACTGGGATAAACTATCGGACCAAGTCACGATATATGACATGTACTGGTCTTAGCGAATTTTACTAACCGACCCGTGTTAGCAAATCTTGACCAGGAACTTTATTTAAGGATATACAACTAATAGTGCACTTCCCAATGTCAATTACAAACTATGTTGTAACTGCACACTATACTGTAAATCCTAGGGTCTTTGTCTAATATACAGGTATCACTGAACCAGATTCAGTTTCGATCTAATCATAATAATAAATCTAATCCTAATTAGATCGAATAAGCGTATAAAAGACAATGGTGCTACCGTTAAATTAGTAATATTATGGAAAATGGAATTGTTCGTATTTATGAATCGAACATAAATACGATCCGGATTGGCACTCGGAGCATTAACCCTAACAATTCTCCTACTTGCTCTAGTGACAATCCCTGGTATCCTATACACATCTAATGTGTATCAGATACCGTGGCCTTTAAGAGCTCACCAGCACTCAAGAGGTAGGCAACAACAAGCAAGCCTGCTTTAACAAATCGAGTCTGTCAAACAAACCTAATTGTTTTCCTTAACCAGCATCATTCATATTTTGTAGAATCCAAATTCCAGTTTAATATGACTCAGACGTTATATCAGTATTGTGTTATAGCTATTGAGTTGTCTATGTATTTAGAAATCAAATCCAAATACTATAATACAACCTTTTCCTTAGTTGTCTAAGTATATATGGATCAAATCCAAAATACTATAAGACAACCGCAAGCACAAAACTAATATCAACACTTCTAATCATTGAAGTCACTATGAAACTTCTTAAGTCGATACTTCAAAAGTCACAACTGATTCCACTAATTTAGTAGAATCAACGGTGACACTCCCACTGCATCTTTTCTGACTTTATACGACATAGACCATCTAATATCAAAATTAGAATCAAAAACTAATCTAACCTTATGGTTGCAGACTAAATTCTCAATGAATAAGAAAATCGTTCTTAATATATCAAAAATCACAAAAAACATGTTTCAAGAACCATCATATGGTCTACACTATATCAAAATAACTCATAAAAATTACGATTAAATGATATCTTTAATCGCACATAATACAGTATTCATTACGCCATCATCAAATGATGCATAAGATTGATTAGACATTCCAATCATTTTTTCTTTCGACAAAGGAATCATCATTTACCAAAGTTGAATACTATATATATAAAAGACTCGTTAACCGTCAAACAGTTATACTAGCTGTCATACAGATAGTCCTACTGTGTCCTTTATTAGATCGTATCTAATATGCGACTAATAGAAGTTTCTCACAAGTCCCTCAGTTTTATATCATATATGAAACTTTATATCAGAGACTAATCCCCTTGTATTCACGGAGAAAAGAAGACTCAGGATATGTAACACTAGAAAGAAATTTGTACGCTCCCACTGACCCCACTGACAAATACGTATTCTCTATATTTCGATAAAACCAGACAATCTGACTGATATCAAAATTAGAGAACACGATTTTCCGGAAAGCTTATCCGAGTCTATAATAGGCTACATAAGCGAGTATATCAAACTGTGATCTTAGCAGAATACAAACTCTAGGGCCATTCTAGAATGAACTCTTCAAACAAAAAATCAAAACTGATTTCTCATTCGAAGAAATCACTCAAGAACGCCATTTTGCATTCTTTAGCTAAAAATACATAGTCTAATATCAATCATTTCAATCAATGCGACAAGACAAGCTTCCTCAGAATCTACAATAGACTAATGAGTATAACTTTTCTCACTGTCATACTATAAAGGTCAAACCTTTATCAAGCTCACTTTCTTTTGCTGCGCAAATAATTTGCACATTTTATGAACTATTCATAACAAAAGCTTAATCAAGTTCAAAACATGATCGTAGTAATCCGTGAACAAGTTAGATCCATGGTTCAATGAAAAATTCCGAAGTCGATATCAAATGTCCCTCCCACTATAAGTTATAGGATAATTTTCTTCGATAAGAAAATAACAGAATCATTAAGTATCAAATACTTTGTATATGATTCTGACATCCTATTGGACTTATACGGAAGTTGTCTAAGGGTCATTTAATCTAATTAATTATGTAGTTCCATTACGGTTTATCATTCCAACATTTGACTACACTAAGTCAAATCCTTTCTACAATCGTCAACATCAAATGTCAACCACCAAGTAACAAAATAATTTTATTACTCAGGATCGTAGAAAAGATATTCTATCAAATTGACTACAATATTCAGTTAAATAGAATAAATGATAAACCTTACTTGTACCTCCGAGGTGCAAATGCTTTCAACTATATAATCATTATCCAAATGAAAGTTTCAAATCTCAAACTTTTCAACATTCGAATTTTCTACCTATACATATCATATATGTAACTGTAGGAACAAATGGAACGTAAATTAAAGAGACGAAATAGTGTTACTGGAGCATAACCCCAAGAGTATTGAAAAACAATTCCGTAACACTCAACATCAACATCAACGAATCAAATCATATAAGATTCGATAACTCCCACTAGCCAATTCCATCAAAATGGAATCGCGGAAGTTATAATATTAAGTTAGAATCATATTCATTAAATAACTTTAGAACTAATTGCCATAAATTCATGTGTTTGATCATATCAAACATCTTCGAACAATTCAAAGACTCACAATGAATTTAATAGTTTCAACACTTCAAATAGAATATCTTTGAACCATTCAAAATATTCTATCCTCGTTTAATCAGAAACATGTTGAACGTTCTTGAACAATTCAAGACGTTCAATATATTTACTAATAGAAACTCCTAACTAAGTCATGACAATTCATTAACTAAGTCACGGAGTATAGAAAACTATCTAAGGCAATTATTAATTCATTTAACTAAATGCATCAAATATATCAGTTTAATAAATTTGTGGTCCAATAACAATCATCGGTTAAATGAGATTTTAATCACAACCTTAACAAAATAAACAAGAATTAGCTGATAAAAGCAATTTCATCAATATCATAAAACATCCAACATATCATGGATTTTTAATATAAGGATTCACTCCCACTATTTTACATAAATTGATTCCCCAAACAAAATAAGAGAATTTAATAATTAAATTAAATTCTATAGCAGGAAGTAGACCTCACAAATATATTTAAACATACAGCTTTGGCACATTGTGCCCAAATATATTGAAAGTAGATAACAATTATCAATCTCATCCAATGTGACTCTTTAAAATAGGTCATGAATATTTCTAATCCTCACTGCTTTGGCATCTATTGGATAGGGAGTATTCAAGGCAATACTCGTCAATATACATATCCAAGGTACTAATGCATCACCCTACTGCCTTGACATCTATTGGTATGCACGTTAGCTCGAATTTGTTTCTTATCAAATAAGTTTTACGGGTATAAACAAATTTCCTTTAACCATGGCCGTGCTACTTTGGTAGATACAACCATGGTATCAGGAAAAATATTTATATCCGTATTAACGAGATGGACCCATTAGTGTACAGTACACTCACAAAACAAAAAACTTTATTATGGGGATTTTACAAATACTGTCTAACAGCCAAAATAATTGATCCAATAAATTAATTCTGAAACATGTGTAAAATAAATTGAATTAAATATCAAATATTTAAGACATGAAAAATTATTTTGGATGTAGGATCATAAGCTCTGATACCATTTTGTTGGGGTAGACGCAGCGAAAAATGGTTTTTAAACATTTTAAAATTTTCCGAGCGAATTAATAAATATCAAATATTTTAAATTCACCCAAAAAAGTTGAAATATATTATTTATTAACATTTAATAACGTAATATATTTCGTTACATGACAAATTATTTTTCAAAAATATATTTAGACAATACTACGCATAATGGGCAAACAGTCAAATTGATTGACCATCAGCTGAGCCGGGGCAACCCGGTGGACTGACCAAACATTGCCCAGTTCGTTGGGTTCACAGCCGTGACACGGTGGGTCCGTTTAGACATGAATTTCATCATTTTCTCGCGTTTTCTCCCCGAAATAATATCCAGAATTAATTCACCACCCAATACACATCCAAAATCATCCAAATAACATATTTTTACATGAAAAACATTATGTTTTAACATTCAAAACTAGATCTAATCCAGTTTTTTATTTTTGTCAATTTTCAAGCCAAAATTCAATTTATTCACAAATTAATCCAATTAACTTACACCAAATTTAATCATCACAACATAAAGCCTCACGAACAATTCTAGGCAATATTAGAGTGGTAAATCACAATAGAATTTTTGCCCAATTTATATAATTACATAATTTTTTAAACAAAGTAACAATTATTTTGGTCATTATTTTGACACCAAATGATCTTATCCAAATAAATAATTATTTCGATTTTTTGTAATAAAAAACATGTGTCAAGATCACATGGTTTGACAAATCAAAATTTTCCAAAAATCAATAATATTCCATGTAATATTCTTAATTAAAATAAATTAATCAATTTTTATAATTATTAATAAAAAGACAAAGTAAATACATGGAGAAATATTCTAAGAATATTCTTCCATTTTATTATTATAATAATTAATTAACAATTAATTAATTATTAATAATAATAATATTATAAAACAAGTGTCAAAATTTAATTGGTTAATAATGTGTATCTAATCTAAATTATGTATCGTACACAAATACACATTATTTAATACGCATGTGTAAATTATGAATAATCCGAATTATTTATAATTAATTGCCCAAGTGCTCAAGGAGTACACTTTATATTGTGGGACTCTTTAGGTTCAAGTTTGTTTGTCACGGAAACCATTTCCATGTCCGTAATTTGTCCGCTCACAAATTATGACGACCACATATAATCGAGTTGAACTATCCAAGTCGAAGTTATTGCATATATATAATCCCTCTGTCATAGGTTATCCGAATTGTTCCGAAGATATAGATTAAACATCAAATCTTCGCTATGAAATATTCATATGTCAAAACATAATTATGATTCCTTAATAAATATTCAGAACTCGTTTATGAATCATACCTCGATCAAGGATTTCAAAGAAACACAAATTGGATACCTAGATCCCATACACGGGATTGACAGATCCTCTCTGGATACAACACAAGATATCATAAGTATCAGTCTATACCTAACGAATAGGCGGAGGTCTGATCTTAAAAGATCATTGACGTGACTGTCATCATAGTATGGAAGATATCACACATATCCACAGTGGTATCACAAGTCAAATGAGCTAATATGTTATTCGACTTGTAAAGATTCCTATTGACGTTGGTGTTGGGGTTTTATAGCGGAATATCGGTAACACAGCGGAAACGTGGAAAATCAAAATTTTCCGATTTCAAAATTTTTCTTGGATTAATTAAATAAACATATTTATTTAATTACCCAATTATAGAATTCTTAAAAATACACAAGAGATCAAATTTCTTGGTAATTACCGAATTGCCCCAATACTTTGCAAATTAATCATTTGTCCTAAAATTGTCAAAAATAATTTTGGATGATTCAAAATCACTTCTAAAATGATTTTCAACATATCGAATACATCAAAAACATATTTGAAATAAATTCCCAATTTTTCTGAAATTGCCGAGAGCCCCTCAAATTTTCTGTTTTTTGCAATTTGGTCCTTTTGTTAAAAAACAAGCCAAGATCAAATCAAATCAACCTAAAAATTTACATGCATCATATACATTCCATAATGCATCACATATATGAAAAGCCCCAAATTTGGAGTGGGTTATAAACCCTAATATTTCAATTTCACCAAATTGTCCAATTTTACCAAATCTTTAAAATCCAACACTTTAATCCATTCAATACTTCACCAATCTAGCCTCACCACTTTGAAACAACTCTAGAACAATTCTAGGTCACCAAGTAGTGGCTTACCAACTCTAGAATGGAAACTTGATTTTCCAAAAATCAAAAGTAAATCTTTGAAACCATTTCAAGCTTACTTACATGCATCAATCTTTCATCAAAGTTCACAACCAAATTAAACACAAACTATAAGAAGAGAGACAACACCAAAGCAACACAAAATGATGCTAAGCATGTTAGAAACAATTTTCATGTTGAAGACTTTGAAGAATAACTTACAAAACCATGATTTTCCAAGCCATATTCCTTTAGCCTTCAAGTTTTTCTTTCAACTACTTTTGTATTATGTTTGGTGTCTAATGAACTTGTTCTCACCCTAAAAAAATGAAATGAAACAATTTGTACTTCCCCAACTTTCCTTGGCCGAAATTGGTGAAAGAAATAAATAAATATCTAGATATTTTATTTTATTTAATTTTACTTTTCCAACTTGTAAAAGCCATCATCAACCATTTAATGATTTCCTTTAAAGAAAAAAAATAAAAATAAAAATAAAAAAGCAACTGAAAAATATAAAAATTATATTTAAATTAGGTTGATGGCCGAAAATGGCAAAAGAAAAAGGATATAGATATTTTCATTTTAAACAATTTAATCAAATATCTAAAGAAGTCAAAACCATTTTGACAACTTTTTCCTTTAAGTATAAAGTCAACAATTTACACTTATAATCATTTCCTAACTTTATCATTTGGTAAGATATTTATATTTTAATTATATTAATTATTTAACAATCAAAAAATTAATTAATCAATCAAATACAAATATCTCAAATATATGTATTATATTTACTTTAAACATCTCAAATACATATATAAATGATATGTGTCAAATACCTTTATTTGACAATTTATTAATTTGTATTTAATAATATCATATATTAAATACAAATACACATTAATTAGGAAATGACGGTTCGGCCCGTTTGCATGCATCTTTCGTTTAACGTTTAAACGATTTATAAATAATCACCATTATTCATAAAAGTTGGCCTAGTACTCTACGAGTATATTTCATTAGTGAGACTCTCTAGATTCAGGTATATCCATCACAAAATCCAATTTCATGTCCATAATTTACCCACCCGTAAATTATGACGACCACGGATAAACGAGTTGAATCATACAGGTCGAGGTCATTGCATACGTATAATCCATCCGTCACAGGTATCCGGATAATCCCATAGATATAGATGTAAACGTCAAATCTCTATAGGTATTATCATGTCAACGTTTCTATTAGTAATATATAAATAACATTCGGAACTCACTTCCGAAGTATACTATGGCCATAGATTTAACTGTTTGCTAATCACATATGGACTACCTATGCTTTGTACACAGAATTGACGGATCCTATCTTGATACACACAGGATGTCCTGAGGATCGGTCCACACCCAACGAAAAGGTGGAGGTCTGATCTGAATAGATCGGTGATGTGACTGCTATCTAAGTGTGGAGGATGTCTCAAACATCCACAGTGGTATCTTAAGTTAAGGAGCACTATGCTACTCAACCCGAGAAGATTCTTATTGACGTTGGTGTACCGTCCATTAAGAATCTTCGGTGAGTCGTTCAGTGTTTATCCACTATAAACACCTACACGTCTATACGAGTCTCCCCAGACTCATGGTTCATTGGGATAAACCATCGGACCAAGTCTCATTATACGACATGTACTGGTCTCAACGGATTTAACTCACCAACCCGTGTTAGTGAATCTTGACCAGGAACAGTATTTGATAATATACATTTAGCAGTGACACTTCCCAATGTCAATTACAAACTAGCTTTGTAACTGTGTACTGCATCATTAAACCACATTTAGTTTCAATCTAATCGTAATCAAATCGAATACGTACATAAAAACAAGAGGTGCAACCATAAATAAGTAATATTATGGAAAAAGTGATTGTTCGTATTCATGAATCAGACATAAATACGGAGTGGATTGGCGCTTTGAGCACCAACCCCAACAGTTGGTGTACCATCTATCAGGAATCTTCGAATGAGTCGTTCAGTATTTATCCAATAAATACTAAGTGTCTATATGAGTCTCTGAAGACTCATGGTTTACTAAGACAAGCCATTAGAACCATTCTAACATACGACACGTATCGGTCTCACAGGTTTACTAACCGACCAGATATGTAAACCTTGGCCAGGAAAAAATTTAAGAATGAATCATATTGTGACATTTCTCAGTAACAATTGTGGCGCTTTTGCAACTATGTCACAACTATTCATTCTAAGGTCTTTTACACATTTACCATATATAAGATTATATTGATGAAAGTTTCTTAATTTTATTCATAATAAAATAAAATATACTTCGTATTTACAATAAATACAACAAATTTGACGCGCTGAGCACTAACTCCAACAGAAACATTGTCAAAACATCTGTTTTCAATATTTTAAATTTCAATAATCTTAAATCACCATTAAAAACTATTTCAAGCCACTAGTTCACCTAAATTCTCGGTTTACGCATTTTTGGAAAATCTTTTGAAATTTTTTTCGTAAACGCTATGGAATGATCCCAAACCCTCCGAACCTACCCGGATTTATCAAAACATGTTTGTAATATCATTAATAACTCATAACTATCATCAACACCAAAACACATCTTTATACATAAAAACCCTCTTTTACCGAAACTTACATAAACTATCAGATCGATCAAACTCGTTCGTCTTCATTCGGATTCTACTGAATGTTCATATTCAATATACTAATACTCAAATAATTCATTTGATATCAATACTCTACCGAAGCTACTGGAAACATCCGAACATCTAACGATAAACTTGAAAATAGCGAGTTTTTACAGGGCGGTAGTCTTCTAAAGATTTCGAGGGCATATACAGACACCAAACGATCCCACGAATGCGCTAGAATCGAAGGAATTCAGATCGGAGTTATTATGCACCATGGGTCACTATTCATCTAAATCTTCCTTCGTCATTTCATGTGCAACCGTGCATGGAATGGACAATCTGTTACCGTTGATGAGCGGAAAATATATCAATATTTACCGCCCCTTTTACCTAATATTTTGTTTAGTTTCTCAGGTCTGATTAACGTTTTGATGTGTTTTAGTTTATTTTGCAGATAAAATAAAATTGGGACTCAATGGAATCATTTAGGAAGAAATGTGGGTCAAATAAGGGCAAAAACGGGACTTGACATTTTGAATTTGGAGATTGAAAACTTGAAATGGCGAAATACGATTTCGGAAATTCTAATTTTGCGCAATGTTCGTATTTTGGCCATAACTTTTTACTCTGATACCGGATTGTGGTGATTCAAGTTCCAAATTAAAGAAGACTCAAAGATCTAAAACTTTGAAGAACAAAATAATTTCGAATCCTGAAGATTTCATGATCTACATTGATGAAACATCCGTAAGTGTGTCATGTGTAATTATTAAAATCATTTTCAAAGCAGAAAAAAAAAATATATAAATAAAAAATAAAAATTGTCAAACTTCCACCAAACATGCAACAATGTTTGGTGGAGGATTTGGTGCCATATTTTGTGCCATGTTTGGTGCCATGTTTGATGCCATGTTTGGTGTCATTTTTGGTGGAGTAATTTGTGGAGCAATTGAAGGAGAAATTGGTGGAAGCCTTTATATTTTCCTATAAATACCAAGTCATTTCATTTGTAATTCTCATGCTTTCCTTAGGTTTTTGTAAGGAATTTAAGGATTGCATCTTGTTTGTTTATTTTTTTTAATTTAAATTATGTATTTTTATTTGCAATAATAGTAGTGGTTTTTTTTTTTTTTTATGTTTTGTAATTAGATTTCCGCTAGGGGAATGGTGAAGCTTTTTTTATTTTAGTTTAAATTAATCTCCCTTAATTAAAATATGGAAATTATAATTTAAATTAAAGGATTACCGCCTTAATGGCTGGTTTTATTTATTTGACATAATGTGACACCGCCTATATGGCTGGTCTTTAGGTGACAGATGATTACCGCCTATATGGCTGGTTTATGGACAAATGATATCACCGCCTTTTATGGTCGGTTGGACTTAATTGAAAATCTGACTTAATCATGATACCGCTTATATGGTCGGTTGGTAATATCACTGATAATTTCTATATTATAATAAGGAAGATTTCTAAATTAGAATTAATAAAGGTGGATCCCTTAACCCCCAGCATTTATTTTATTCTAGGGAAGTGATGAAACACAATATTAACATGCTTAACAATTGATTTAATTATATTATGGGTAATTCTTTAGTTTGTTTATTGAATCTTAAGTCTAATGCTTCTTGTTGCCTGATCACCAATAAGATTGATGTGGTAAACTTAAAATGAACATGGAAATAAGATTTTAGGTTTTAGCCTTAGATTCAATAGCCCATGATCTTCCTTGAGGACAAATAACTCTTTAATATATTTCCTTACAGGATATGAATATACATGTCGGGCGGGGGTAGCCACAATTGGAACCTTCACTTAATGAATTTAGGTAATTTGGTTAACATGGGAATATGATTAATTAGGTTATTTGGGTGTTTGCATCTGACCATCGGAAGAGGCTTTTGCATAACTTCGTGTTCCAGGTAAGCAAACTGATTTATTTCACATATATAAGAGAATCAATTCATCATTTGAATAATATTGTGTGGAATCACAACCCTAGATATTTGTGTATTTTGTTTATTTTCCTTAGTATTTTCTTTTGTGTATTTATTTATTTTATTTATTTTGCAAATCCACATTCAAATAACCAATCAAGCAATCATTCTCTCTCCCTTAATTAAATACTTGTAAATAAATAGATTCAATAATTAGTAATAACAGTATGAATTAAGTCCTCGTGGGATCGATATTTTTATACTACTTGAACGATACGTTGATCGGTGCGTAATCACACGCGTATAACGTAAGCGCACGTATCGTTCAAGTAGTATAAAAAGTATCGATCCCACGAGGACTTAATACCTAATCTATTAATTTTATGAGGTCAAATGATTACTAGTATCTAACAAGTTGATTGATTGATTTGAAATGGTGATGATTTTGAATTTAAAAACAAGTAAATAAAATTACGCGAAAGTAGGTTTAAGAAAATTCAATATTATTAAACTATCTAGGGTTGTGAATCTTCCAATATCATTTAAAAAATGAAATGGTTATTTCATGTTTGTGCAATATATCGGTTTACTAACCTGGAACACTAAATTATGCGAAAGCCTCTTTCGATGGTCATACGTAAATACCCAGTATAACCCAATTGAACATATGTCCATGTCAACCAAATTACCTGGATTCATTAAGTTTAAGTTCCAACTATGGCTACCCCCGCCCGACAGGTATATGTCTATCCTGTAAGGAAATCTATTAAAGGGTTATCAATCCTCAAGGAAGATCGTGGACTATTAAGTCTAAGGCTGAAACCTAAAATTCCTTTGTCAAGTTTATTTTAGATTTACCAGATCAATCTTATTAATGGCTAATTAACAAGACGCATTAAGCTTAAGACTTAATAAGTAAACCAATAAATTACCCAAACTATAAAATAACCCCTTATAAACCGGTGATATTAGAATTCATCACAACCCCAGATAACTAACTTAGTTACGACACATAACTAGGGCTAGTAAAAACTTAAATAAAATAAAAGACATAAAGTAAAATGCTGAAAAGTAAATTGCTGAAAAGTAAATGACGGAAAGTAATTGCTGAAATTAAATACTGAAAATTAAATGCTGAAAAGTAAATACTGAAAGTAAATTGCTGAAAAGTAAATAAAGTAAAAGTACAATAAAAGAAAATGCTGAGGTAAAATGATCCATTTTTATTACTTCTATTTTAGATATCTCTCTTAATATAATATATTAACGTTGCATGATAATTACAAACCAGCCATATAGGCGGTATCCAGATTAAGTCAAATTAATAATTAATTACCAACCGACCAATAAGGCGGTATCCAGTTTAGTCAGGTTAAAACCAATTTAAATAAATACCAACTGATGAGTGGTATTTATATCATTATTTCCCACTCATTTAACCTGATACTTTGTATAGGTTTTCGGGTTTTGTGAACGTTTTGATTTGTTTTATTGTTATTTTACAGATAAATAAAGTTTGAAAAGCACTGGAAGCAATTTGGGGTCAAAACAGTGAAATGGATGAAAAAGGGCATTTTTGTAATTTTACCGGCGTCGCTACGCCTAACGTGCACCGGTCATGCTAACGTGCGCCGTGCGACATGTGTTAGAATCTGAGAAATTAGACTTGCTAACGTGCGCCGGATCTTGCTAATGTGCGCCGACCTTGCTAATGTGCGCCCTGCCACGTGTCATCATCACAAAAGATCAGCTAAAATGCGTCATTGCCACGTGTCACAATCCTATTGGACCAAACATAGCGCATGCCATGTGTCAGATTCTCATTGGACCGAAACATCCACCAATCACCGTGTGCCACGTGTCGTCTTCCCATTACACCACTCTCACCGCGTGCCACGTGTCATCATTTGATTGAGCCGACAATGCGCGTGGTCAAAAGCCGCGTAGACCAAATCCGCTTCTTGGCATCGCGACGGCAAGACCTTTAGCGTCGCGACGCTAAACGCAAAATCAGCCTATAAATTGAGGCTTTCAGCATTTCATTTGGTGTGCTTTCCTTGGGATTTTTTCCCTGATTTCATAGGAAGCATCTAGTTTTGTAAATTATTGTAATAATAAAATTATGTATTTTTATTTTTAGTTTTTATTACAGCTTTTTATTTATTTAGTTTATGTTTTGTAGTTAAATTTCTGCTGGGGTAAAAGGTGAAACCTTTAATATAATTATCTAGGTAAATCTCACTTAATTATAATTTAACCGGATTAATTAATGGCAGACTTTATTACCGCCTATATGGTCGGTCTAAATATAAATTACTTTACCGCCTATGGCTGGTCTTTATGTGACAAATAATTACCGCCTATATGGCTGGTGTAGTTGGACTAAATGGATTACCGCCTATATGGCTGGTTTAAATGTTTAACATTATTAATTCCTGAGAAAGCATAACATAAAATAATTTATATATTATAATAAGTGAGATTCCTAAATAAGAAATATTAAATGTGGATCCTCTAACCCCCAACATTTTATTTTATTTTAGGGAAGTGATGAAACACAATATTACTGAGCTTAATAATTGATTTTCTTTTTATGGGTAATTCTTAGTTTGTTTATTGAGTCTTAAGCTTAATGCTTCTTGTTGTCTGATCACTAATAAGTTGATGTGGTAAACTTAAAATGAACTAGACATAGGGATTTTAAGTTTCAGCCTTAGACTTAATAGCCCACGATCTTCCTTGAGGATAGATAACCATTTCATAGATTTCCTTACAGGATAGACATATACCTGTCGGGCGGGGGTAGCCATAATTGAAACTTAATCTTAATGAATCCAGGTAATTGGTTGACATAGACATATGGTTCAATTGGGTTATACTGGGTATTTGCATCTGACCATCGACAGAGGCTTTTGCATATTTTCGTGTTCCAGGTTAGTAAACTGATTTATTACACATAGATAAGAGAATCAATTCATCTTTATAATAATATTATGTGGAGTCACGACCCTAGATCCTTGAGTCTTTTCTTTTATTTTCCTTAGTATTTTCTTTTGAGTCTGTTTTTATTTAATTTTGCAAAACAACATTCAACAAACCAAAAGCAATCATTCTCTTCTCCCTTAATTAGATACTTGTAATAAATTGTACCAATAATTAATAACAACAGTAGGAATTAAGTTCTCGTGGGATCGATATTTTATACTACTTGAACGATACGTGCGCTTGCGTTATACGTGTGTGTTTACGCCGGTCAAGTTTTTGGTACCGTTGCCGGGGACTTATTTTTCTTGAGTTATTAATTTTGAAGCTATCTAATTTACTTGTATCTAATTTTCTTTATTTTTATCTGAAATTTTAATTTCTTTCTTTTGTTTCAGGTGATTGAAAAATGGAACATTATTGGGAGATTGAGAAATCACGAGCTTTACTAGAAGAAGATACACCCCAAATCTGTGAGCAACAGTCCGGTTTTCTGAGGCCTGTTGTCCAGTCCAACAACTATCACTGGATGCCAGAACCAAACAATACCACATTTGCTCAACAAGACGCAATGAGGAGATATGACATATGTAATGGTAACCACCCGAGAGATCATTGTGAGTACAACTACAATCCAGGGTGGCAGAGCTATCAAAATCCTTCATGGTATGAAGAACCATCACATTTCACAAAACCACATTTTTCATCTTATCCACCACCCACCTACTATCATCAATAAGAACCAGAACCATCAGAAGAAGATCAGATGATTGACATGCTCAAAGATTGGAACAAGAAACGAGACGAAAAGTTGGATGCAATGCTTGAAACATGCAGAAGCAATTCGAAAGTATTCAGAGACAATCAGAATTCATTCAGAGATTGACAGATCAGATGAGACAATTAACAAAAAATCAGAGCTACATACCTCAAGGAGCATTTTCAGATGATACTGATGAAGCCTTTAAATACCAAACATTTCACGATGACACTTTAGCAGAGGAGGAGGCTGAGCAGAATCATGAATCTGAGGTATCAGTTCTGGAGCCTGAACCAAAAAAATCTCGGTTTGATTTTTATTATTCTGACTCTGACGAGGACGAAGAAGGTGAGCTATTTGTACCAACTGCACCAACAAATGAGGATGAAACTTTTCAGCCTCAAAATGAAGATATTGGAGAATGCTTTGCACAAATGTTTAAAGAAGATCTATCTGAGCCAATCACATTAGCCTCAGAGGATGAAGACCTAATGTCAGACACATCTTTACATCTTCACGTTGATACTTCTGGAGCATGCATTTCATAGATGACAGATGAAGAACTGAACGCGGAAATCCTAAAATACATCTGTGAAGAAAAGATGGAGCAAGAAACAGAGCAAATGGAGGAGCAATTGTCTGAACTTATTAAAGATCCAGAACATTCAGGAGAAACATCACTATTTTGGGGAGTACAGATCAATAACATCACCCAGAGGCTTGACATAATGGAATTTTCATTCAAAGTCAAGCACTATAGAAGACCTCCTGATTTTCTTTCTTTCTTTTCAGGAACCACTGGAGCAATAAAGGTTAAAAAGGTGGCACGAGCATTGAATGTGACAAAATTCTTTTTATTACCTTACCGTTGGAAGAGACACTTCAAAAGCAACGCTCACGGGAATGTCTTTAATAGGACATCCAAAACGACGCTGAAACCTCTTTGACGGATAGATTTCAGTCACGTCTGGCTGAAGACGAAAAATTTAGCGCTAATAGGGAGGCAACCCATGCACTTTGTTGTAATTTATGTTTTCATATTTTGTGTATACATGTTGTAGAGTTTTTAATTTTTGTGTTTTTTTGTAGGGAAAAGCTCAACCAAAGGATAAGACAGAAAAATGGTGTTTGGCAAAGATAAGAGATAATTCATTAGCGATGGCTGAGTAAAGAATGGATTCTTGAGACGCATCCTAATGAATTTATACTAAGCGAATGGCGTATTGCGTACACAATTCTATTGCCTTAATTATTGCTTGGATTTGCTTTTCTGTTGTAATTATCTTTATTTTCGTAGACAGAATCCAGACTTTTTGACTGTTCACGATTTCTTTTATTGTTTAGCTAACAAACGTCATATGGAAGATACTAGTGCTATTATTACTCACCATTTTCAGGTGTTATAAATTCAACTCATCATTGCACTTTTGAAGACATCCAGAGTAAAACATGGAAGCCACTTTAAGAAGACGAGTTGAAAACATATGTGTGTTTTGCGGTACTAGTGTTGGCACTAAGCCACAATACGTAGAGGCAGCACAGGAATTGGGTCGAGTCTTAGCTGCAAGGAATATGCACTTAGTATATGGCGGAGGCAATCTTAGACTAATGGGGATCGTTTCAAAGGCCGTACAGGAAGGAGGCAGTCACGTTTTGGGAATCATCCCAAAACCCTTGGCGGAGGCAAATCTTATTAGACCATCAAACGGAGAGGAACTTATTGTGCCAGGTATGTCTGAACGATTGGTAGAAATGATTAATCGTGCTGATGCTTTTATTGCTTTGCCAGGTGGCTTGGGCACATTGGAGGAAATTTTTATAGTGCTATTTTGGCCGAACCTGAACATACACCAGAAATCGCTTGGACTGCACAACGTTGATGGATTTTATGATCTTCTTTGTGTGTTTCTTGATGGTGCTCGGAGAAATGGGTTCGTGTCAAAACCTATGAACGAACTCCTCTATACTGCCAGAACTGCTCCGGATCTAATAGACCAACTCTAAGCCTATGAACCACAAGTTGACCCTATCCTTTCAAAGATAAATTGGTTTGAAGACGATCGTGGTAAGAGGCTTCGGATTAATCTGGATCTTAACCTTTAACTTTTCATGTAGAATTTCAGCTAACCATGTACTATCTTCCAAACTCTTCTTCTACTGTTTAAGACATTAGGGACAATGTCTCATTTAGGTTTGGGGGACGGAATTAGTTGATCAGTACCTTCTTTTTAGTTGTGTGTGTTGTTTTTATTTTTAGTCCAAAATTTTTCGAAATATACAAAAAAAATTGAAAACTTTTCAAAAATTACAAAAATATTTTGTGTTTTTTTTTTTATTTTAACTAAAAAGGTGAAATTGGTAAGAGATAGCTGAGTAAGGAGTTTTCACTCCTGAGACGTATCTCAAACCTAATTCGGAACAAGTTAATTTTTTTATTTCATTTTAAATTATTTAATTTGTAAATTCTCCATAAAACTGACTAAAATGGATCTTCATATGCTTAGTTAGCAGATATTATCAACATGCATAGTAACATACGGACATGAGCTAAAATTGAAAAGTTTGTAATATTCGGTGCTCTAGTTTAATTGGAGGAAGCATCTCAAAAAGTGATGGAGTAAAAAAAAAAACATCTGAGATCCGAGTTATTAAGTCTGTAAGGGTGTTTTAACACCTAGTGCCCTAAAGCCAACTGGTTTGGGAGTCACTGGCCCAAAGCTCGCTACATGGATCAAGGATGTTGCAAAAATATATATATCTGAAGTCTGAGTAATTATATCCGTAGGGGTGTCTTAACACCTGGTGCCCTAAAGCCAACTGGTTCGGGAGCCACCGGCCTAAAGCTCGCTACATAGACAGAAGATATTGTATATAAATAAAAAAAAATCAAAAATCAAAGGAAAAATCAGAAAAATTATTCCATTGCTGCAAAAAGGTGTGAATTCCGATAAAACTTTAGGACACAAATATTACTCTCTTAACAACTGCACTTATGACTGTTGTGGGCAAAAATGAGTTGTTTAATGTTTTGTTGGCTGTGTATATGGAAAATGGTAACTATAATCGGAGAATTTACTTATTCAGTAATTTAGAAAGAAAGAAAACAACTAGTAACTTGGAGTAGAAATTTCACATGATTAGTCACTATCTTATTTATTCTCTTTTCTCTTGTCTTTTTTCTTTTGTGTGCATTAGTTTCACTACCTTTTTACTTTTGTAAAATGTTGTGGGTATCATTGCTGTAAACCCTCACGAGACTACAACTCGTCCACTAGGGACACCTAGGGGTTTAAAGGCTTGTTGCATATGCCAAATGCAACCGTGATCCCTACGAAAGTGGCTTAGTTAAATTTTATTTTAAAGATGTTTATGTTATTTTATTTTGTGTTTTGCTCGAGGACTAGCAAAATGTTAGGTTTGGGGGTGTGATGAGTGGTATTTATATCACTATTTCCCACTCATTTTACCTGATACTTTGTATAGTTTTTCGGGGTTTTGTGAACGTTTTGATGTGTTTTATTGTTATTTTGCAGATGAATAAAGTTTGGAAAGCACTGGAAGCAATTTGGGGTCAAAATAGTGAAATGGATGAAAAAGGGCATTTTTTTAATTTTGCCAGCGTCGCGACGCCTATCGTGCACCTATCATGCTAACGTGCGCCGAAGGACACTTGTCAGAATCTAAGAAATTGGACTTGCTAACGTGCGTCAGATCTTGCTAACGTGCACCGACCTTGCTAACATGCGCGCTGCCATGTGTCATCATCACAAAAAGATGAGCTAAAATGCGCCATTGCCACGTGTCACAATCCTATTGGACCAAACATAGCGCGTGCCATGTGTCAGATTCTCATTGGACCGAAACATCCACCAATCACCGCGTGCCACGTGTCGCCATCCCATTACACCACTCTCACCGCGTGCCACGTGTCATCATTTGATTGAGCCGACAATGCGCGTGGTCAAAAGCCGCGTAGACCAAATCCGCGTATTGGCGTCGCGACGCCAGCCGTAAAATCTGCCTATGAATTGAGGCCTTCAACATTTCATTTGGTGTGCTTTCCTTGGGATTTTTTCCCTGATTTCATAGGAAGCATCTAGTTTTGTAAATTATTGTAATAATAAAATTATGTGTTTTTATTTTTAGTTTTTATTACAGTTTTTTATTTATTTACTTTATGTTTTGTAGTTAAATTTCCGCTGGGGTAAAAGGTGAAACCTTTAATATAATTATATAGGTAAATCTCACTTAATTATAATTATAAATTATAATTTAACCGGATTAATTAATGGAAGATTATATTACCGCCTATATGGTCGGTCTAAATATAAATTACTTTACCGCCTATATGGCTGGTCTTTATGTGATAGATAATTACTGCCTATATGGCTGGTGTAGTTGGACTAAATGGATTACCCCATATATGGCTGGTTTTAAATGTTTAACATTATTAATTCCTGAGAAAGCAGAACATAAAATAATTTATATATATAATAAGTGAGATTCCTAAATAAGAAATATTAAATGTGGATCCTCTAACCTCTAGCTTTTTATTTTATTCTAGGGAAGTGATGAAAACACAATATTACTGGGCTTAATAATTGATTTTCTTTTTATATGTAATTCTTAATTTGTTTATTGAGTCTTAAGCTTAATGCTTCTTGTTCTCTGATCACCAATAAGATTGATGTGGTAAACTTAAAATGAATTAGACATATGGATTTTAAGTTTCAGCCTTAGACTTAATAGCCCACGATCTTCCTTGAGGATAGATAACCCTTTAATAGATTTCCTTACAGGATAGACAAATACATGTCGGGCGGGGGTAGCCATAATTGGATCTTAATCTTAATGAATCCAGGTAATTTGGTTGACATAGACATATGGTTCAATTGGTTATATTGGGTATTTGCATCTGACCATCGACAGAGGCTTTTACATATTTTCATGTTCCAGGTTAGTAAACTGATTTATTACACATAGATAAGAGAATCAATTCATCTTTATAATAATATTGTGTGAAGTCACGACCCTAGATCCTTGAGTCTTTTCTTTTATTTTCCTTAGTATTTTCTTTTGAGTCTGTTTTTATTTTATTGCAAAACCACATTCAACCAACCAAAAGCAATCATTCTCTTCTCCCCTTCATTAGATACTTGTAAATAAATAGTATCAATAATTAATAACAACAATTGGAATTAAGTCCTTGTGGGATCGATATTTTTATACTACTTGAACGATACATGCGCTTGCGTTATACGTGTGTGTTTACGCCGGTCACCAACCGACCAATATGGCGGTATCCTCGTTAAGTCAGGTTTTAACTAGTTTATATATTATAATTAAGGGAGATTAATCTAAATATTAGTAATAAAAGTTTTACATTTTACCCCAGCAAAGGGGATTTACCTCCTCATTACTGAAAAGTAAAAACTGAAAATTAAAGAAAGAAAAGTATTGTGCGTAAAAGTAAATTGCGGAAAGTAAAAACTTAAAAGTAAATAAAAGAAAGTGCGAAAGCGGAAATTAATTACTGAAAGCTATAAATAAACAAACAAGATACAATCTTCTTAGTATTCTTAAGGAATTCCTTAGAAGAAAATATGAATTTACAAATGAAATGGCTTGGTATTTATAGGAAAAAATTTACCTCCATCAAATCATCCACCAAATCCATTATTAAGTACTCCACTAATTGCTCCACTAATTGCTCCACCAAATCCATTATTAATTGATCCACTAATTGCTTATCATGTTTGGTGGTAATTTGATAATTTTTATTATTTATTTATTAATTTATTTTTTTGCTTTGAAAATGATTGAAAATGACTTTAATAATTACACACTACACACTTCTGTGTGGTTCATCAATTTCGGGCATAAAATCTTAAGAATGCGAAATTATTTTGTCTTTCAACGTTGTAGATCATTGAGTCTTCTTTAATCTGGAACATTAATCAGCTCAATCCGATATCGGAGTAGAAAGTTATGTCCAAACTACGACAAATGAGCAAAATTGGAATTTCCAAAACTGCACTTCGTTAAAACACCATTTCAAGTTTCCAATCTCCAAAATTAGTATGTCAAGTCCAATTTTTGCCCTTATTTGACCCACATTTTGTCCTAAATGATTTCATTGTGTCCCAATATTATTTTATCTGCAAAATAAACTAAAACACATCAAAACGTTCATCAAACCCGAGAAACTAAACAAAATATAAGTAAAATGAGCGGTAAATATTGATATATTTTCTGTTCATCACACCCCCAAACCTAACATTTTTCTAGTCCTCAACCAAAACAATAAAATAAAATACAAGAAACAATTAAAATTTAACTAAACCACTTTCATAGGGATCACGGTTGCATTTAGCATATGCAACAAGCCTTTAAACCCTAGGTGTCCCTAGTGGATGAGTTATAGTCTCGTGAGAGTTTACAGCAACGATACCCACAAACGTTTTACAAAAGTAAAAAGATAATAAAACTAATGCACACAAAAGCAAAAAGACAAGAGAAAATAGAAAAAGAAGTTAGTGACTAATCAGGTGAAACTTCTACTCCAAGTTACTAGTTGTTTTCTTTCTTTCTAAATTACTGCATAAGTAAATTCTCCGATTATATTTATTAATTCTCCATATACACAGCCAACCAAATATTGAACAACTCATTTTTTGCCACAACAGTCACAAGTGCAGTTGATAAGAGAGTAATAATTTTGTCCTAAAGTTTTATCAGAATTCACACCTTTTTGTAGCAATGGAATAATTTTCTGATTTTTCTAATTTTTTTCTTTGATTTTTGAATTTTTTTATTTATATACAATATCTTCCATCTATGTAGCGAGTGTTGGGTCGGTGGCTCTCAATCCAGTTGGCTTTAGGGCACCAGGTGTTAAGACACCCCTTACGGACTTAATTACTCAGACTTCAGATATATATATTTTTGCAGCATCTTTGATCCATGTAGCGAGCTTGGGCCAGTGACTCCCAAACCAGTTGGTTTTAGGGCACTAGCTGTTAAAACACCCTTACAGACTTAATAACTCGGATCTCAGATGTTTTTTTTTACTCCATCACTTTTTGAGATGCTTCCCCAATTAAACTAGAGCACTGAATATTACAAACTTTTCAATTATAGCTTATGTCCGTATGTTACTATACATATTTATAATACCTGCTAACTGAGCATATGAAGATCCATTTTAGTCAGTATTATGGAGAATTCACAAATTAAATAATTCAAAATGAAATAAACAAAAATTAACTTGTTCTGAATTAGGTTTGAGATACATCTCAGGAGTGAAAACTCCTTACTCAGCTATCTCTTACCAATTTCACCTTTTTAGTGAAAATAAAAACACAAAAACGCAAAATATTTTTGTAATTTTTGAAAATTTTTCAAATTTTTTGTATTTTTCGAAAAGAATTTGGACTTAAAATAAAAACAACACACAACTAAAAACAAGATACTAATCAACTAATTTCCTCCCCCAAACCTAAATGAGACATTGTCCCCAATATCTTAAACAGTAGAAGAAGAGCTTGGAAGATAGTACCTGATTAGCTGAAATTCTACACGAAAAGTTAAAGGTTAAGATCCAGATTAATCCGACGCCTCTTACCACGATCGTCATCGGACCAATTTATCTTTGAAAGGATAAGGTCAATTTGTGGTTCATAGGCTAATATTTGGTTAATTAGATCCGGAATAGTTCTGGCAGTGAAGAGGAGTTCTTTTAAAGGTTTTGACACAAACCCATTTCTCCGGGCATCATCAAGAAACACACAAATAAAATCATAAAATCCTTCAACGTTGTACAGTCCAAGCGGTTTCTGGTGTATGTTCAAGTTTGCCCAAGATAATACTGTAAAAATTTCCTCCAATGTACCCAAGCCACCTGGCAAAGCAATAAAAGCATCAGAACGGTTAAACATTTCTACCAGTCGTTCAGACATACCTAGCACAATTAGCTCTTCTCCGTTTGATGGTCCAATAAGATTCGCCTCTGCCAAAGGTTTTGGGATGATTCCCAAAACGTGACTGCCTTCTTCCTGTACAACTTTTGAAACGATCCCCATAAGTCCAAGATTACCTCCGCCATATACTAAGTGCATATTCCTTGCAGCTAAGACTCGACCCAATTCATGTGCTGCCTCTACGTATTGTGGCTTAACATCAACACTAGTACCGCAAAACACACAAATATTTTCAACTCGTCTTCTTGAAGTGGCTTCCATGTTTTACTCTGGATGTCTTCAAAAGTGCAATGATGAGTTGAATTTATAACACCTGAAAAGGGTGAGTAAAATAATAGCACTAGTACCTGCCAAATGAAAATTATTAGTTAACAGTAAAATAAATCATGATAGTCAAAAAGGTCTGGATTTTGTCGGAGAAAGTGAAAGAAAACAACAAAACAAATCACAATTATTAGGAAAAGACAAAGAGATATAATATGTACAAGAAAAGTAGCGGCTTGATTGACGTCTATGCGTCAGGAACAAGCTTCCCATCCAATTTTCTTATAAATTGGCAAACAGGGTCTTTTTGAGTCAGATGCCCGAGACTTAATTGTTATCTTTCTTTTTGGAATTGTCCGTATAACACACGAATTCGTGATACACACATCCACTTGGATGCGTCTCAAGAGTTTTAGATATGTCATCCAAAGACTCCCTACTCAAGCCATCCCTAATGAAATTAATCTTATCTTCGTGGTTATCAGACACCATTCCTAAAGAACGACAAGGAGTATTACAAAATATACGAGCACATTTATAACAGACACACATTCTTTTGGCTCTTCTCTTTTTAGCATAGGTGCTTCTTCCTAAACCAGATAAATGTGAAATAAAAGGATCAGAGGACTCACCTGCCAATTGGACCCGTGCTTCAATAATCCAACGAATATCAGTAGGAATACCTTTGATCATCAGTAGTCTCATCTGTTCCAAGCGAGCTTTGTAAACTTTCATCGGAGATTTTTGAGGGAGAGAAGGAAATTACTTGTGAAGATTTGCGAAAGCTTCTTCCATCGTGAAATGACTTTACCTGCAAAAACTAAACACACCAAATGAAATCACACCAAATCACAATATATACATAAATTGCATGGGTTGCCTCCCTGCTAGCTCTAAGTTTAACGTCGAAAGCTAGACGTGACTTCTCAAACGTTAGGCTGGATCTGAAAGTGTGACACTTTCTTTTTTTCGCTCAAATGATTCTCCCCAGTAATGCTTAACACATTTGTTTTTAACCTTGAATGTTTTGTTGGAGTCAGGATCATGTATCTCAACGGCTCTGTCTGGTAAAACCTTAGTGATCACAAATGGACCTGACCACCGTGATTTTGGCTTCCATTGGAATAATTTCACCCTTGATTTGTTTAACAGTGCCTTCTGCCTGGTTCCAGTTGTATGCGCACTAACTTCTCATCATGTCTCTTCCTTGCCTTTTCTTTGTACAATTTGGCATTCTCAAAAGGTTGAATGTGAAATTCCTCCAATTCGTTGAGCTGGTGGGACTGTTTCTCTTCTGTTTTTTATAGTGCAAGACTTGCCATCTTCAGTGCCCATTACACTTTATCTTCAGGCTCCACAGGCAATTGACATGTTTTAAGTTTGTCAGTAGAACTTTGCATTGCATTAGAGGTCTGGATGGAAATATTTATCACATCAAGTTTGAAATATTCCTCCTTCTTTTCATCTTCTGGGAAATTCATGGCCTTGAAAACATTGAATGTTACCTCTTGGTCATGTACCCTCATGGTTAATTCTCCTTTTTGTACATCAATAATGGTTCGACATGTGGCCAAGAACGGTCTCCCAATGATGATTGGCACGTCTGCGTCTTCCTACATATCAAAGACAATAAAATCTGCTGGGAAAATGAATTTGTCAACTTTGACTAGCACATCTTCAACTACGCCTCTTGGAAATACGAGTGTTCTATCAGCAAGTTGTAGAGAGACTGAGGTGGGCATTGTTTCTCCAATCTGCAGTTTCCTGAAAATAGAAAAAGGCATCAAGTTAACACTAGCACCTAAATCACATAAAGCCTTACCAAAGTCGTGTTCTCCTATGGTGCAATGAACAGTGAAACTGCCAGGATCTTTCAATTTTGGAGGAAGTTTCCTCTGAATGATAGCGCTACATTCTTCTGGTAATGCTACTGTCTCATAATCTCCCAATCTCCGCTTTCGTGAAAGAATGTCTTTCATGAATTTGGCATAGCTGGGCATTTGATCCAACGCTTCTGCAAATGGAATGTTGATATGCAACTTTTTGAACACCTCCAAGAATTGAGCAAATTGCTTGTCCAGATTTTTTTCTGAAGACGCTGAGGAAAAGGTGGAGGTGGAGTGATCTGTTCTTTTTCCTTTGCTTTTTTTTCCTCCATCTGTTGCTTTGTTTCTTTTGGAATATCTTCAATTGTTGCATTGATTCCAACATCTTTTTTGATTTCAGTACACCGCTTTTTAACATGATGGCATGACATTGTTCCTTTACCATGATCCTTGGATTTGGCTATGTGTTGCTAGGAATGGTACCTGGCGGTCTGTAACTCTGAGCATTGGCCAGTTGTCCAATTTTATTCTCCAGTGCTTTGATAGAGGCTGAATGGCTTTGATTCAATGCTACTTGGTTTTGAACCATAGCTGCTAAAGTATCGTATTTTGTTTCTTGCTTCTTTAACTGTGCCAGCACTTCTATTATTCCTGGTTCTTTGTCATACTCATGGCTTTTGTTTTGCTGTTGGAATCCGGGTGGTGGGTTGTTCATTTGCCCTGAATTGTTGCTCCATGAAAAATTGGGATGATTCATCCACCCTGGGTTGTAGGTGTTGGAATATAGATTATTCCCCTGTCTGTTTAAATTGTTGACGTAGTTCACCGTTTCTTTATGTTGAATTGGTTCTGGTGCTCCTCCATATGGTGAACTTGTGGTTCCAGCGATGTTCACAACTTGTATGCTAAGTGTTTCTAGACATTTACATATCTGATCCAGCCTGGTATTCACTGCTGTGTTTGCTCCAACTTCATAAATTCCTGTAATTCTTTGAATTGTGCTCCTGTCTGTTGGCCACAATGAATTGTTGTTAGCCATTTCCTCGATTAAGTCCCAGGCTTGATCTTCTCCTTATGCCATCAAAGCTCCTCCAGCAGCAGCATCAATTGTGGTTCTCATTATTCCAGAAAGTCCATTGTAGAAGGTTTGGACTTGTAGCCACTTTGCGATCTCATGATGAGGACATTTCTACAGTAAATCTTTGAATCTTTCTGAAGCTTCGCAAAGGGATTCTGAATCTTGTTGTACAAAAGATGTGATGTCATTTCTCAGTTTTGCTGTTCTGGCTGGTGGAAAGTACTTTGCAAGGAATTTGGTGGCTAGAGTGTTCCAAGTTGTGATGGAACCTGTTGGTAACGAGTGTAGCCAAGTTTTAGCTCTGTCTTTCAGGGAATATGGAAAAACCCACAGTCTCATTGCTTCTTCAGCTGTTCGGTTGTAATTGAAAGTACCGCAAACTTCCAGGAAGTTGCTGATGTGGGCATTAGGATCTTCAGTTGCATTTCCCCCAAACTGTACTGACTGTTGAATCATCTTGATGCATGTTTTGATGTCACCCGCATTGTGGTAATGGAGGAAGTACAATACAAGAAATGAGTTTGTCAACACCGGAATGGTTCTGTCTCGAATGGGAATCGGTGGTGCAACGTTCAAAGGTTCAGGTTCCATGTTAATGATTGCTTCTTGGCCTTCTCGTCTTTCCCTTCTCAATTGTCTGATGGTTCTTTCAATTTATGGGTCAAGCGGTCGGAGTTCAAAGCTTCTGGTTCGTCTCATGTAGTTTCTGAGAACCTTAAACACAAGAAAACAAAAATAATAAGTAAAAAGAAATTATATACAAGTAACGTATCTAACCCCAAAACTAATAGTGAAAGATAAATAAGTCCCCGGCAATGGGGCCAAAAAATTGACCGGTGCGTAACCACACGCGTATAACGCAAGCGCACGTATCGTTCAAGTAGTATAAAAAGTATCGATCCCACGAGGACTTAATACCTAATCTATTAATTTTATGAGGTCAAATGATTACTAGTATCTAACAGGTTGATTGATTGATTTGAAATGGTGATGATTTTGAATTTAAAAACAAGTAAATAAAATTGTGCGAAAGTAGGTTTAAGAAAATTCAATATTAGGAAACTATCTAGGGTTGTGGATCTTCCAATATCATTTAAAAAATGAAGTGGTTATTTCATGTTTGTGCAATATATCGGTTTACTAACCTGGAACACTAAATTATGCGAAAGCCTCTTTCGATGGTCAGACGCAAATACCCAGTATAACCCAATTGAACCATATGTCTATGTCAACCAAATTACCTGGATTCATTAAGTTTAAGTTCCATTATGGCTACCCTCGCCCGACAGGTATATGTCTATCATGTAAGGAAATCTATTAAATGGTTATATATCCTCGAGGAAGATCGTGGGCTATTAAGTCTAAGGCTGAATCCTAAAATTCATTTGTCAAGTTTATTTTAGATTTACCAGATCAATCTTATTAATGGCTAATTAACAAGACGCATTAAACTTAAGACTTAATAAGTAAACCTTTAAATTACCCAAACTATAAAATAACCCCTTATAAACCGGTGATATTAGAATTCACCACAACCCCAGATAACTAACTTAGTTACGACACATAACTAGGGCTAGTAAAAACTTAAATAAAATAAAAGACATAAAGTAAAATGCTGAAAAGTAAATTGTTGAAAAGTAAATGACGGAAAGTAAATGCTGAAATTAAATACTGAAAATTAAATGCTGAAAAGTAAATGCTGAAAGTAAATTACTGAAAAGTAAATGCTGAAAGTAAATTGCTGAAAGTAAATTGCTGAAAAGTAAATGCTGAAAAGTAAATAAAGTAAAAGTACAATAAAAGAAAATGCTGAGGTAAAAGGATCCACTTTTATTACTTCTATTTTAGATATCTCTCTTAACATAATATATTAACTTTGCATGATAATTACCAACCAGCTATATAGGCGGTAGCCAGATTAAGTCAAATTAATAATTAATTACCAACCGACCAATCAGGCAGTATCCAGTTTAGTCAGGTTAAAACAAATTTAAATAATTACCAACCGACCAATATGGCGGTATCCTCGTTAAGTCTGGTTTTAACTAGTTTATATATTATAATTAAGGGAGATTAATCTAAATATTAGTAATACAAGTTTTACCTTTTACCCCAGCAAATGGGAGTTACATGCTCATTACTGAAAAGTAAAAACTGAAAATTAAAGAAAGAAAAGTACTGTGCGTAAAAGTAAATTCCGGAAAGTAAAAACTGAAAAGTAAAGAAATGAAAGTGCGAAAGCGGAAATTAATTACTGAAAGCTAGAATAAATAAAAAAGATACAATCTTCTTAGTATTCTTAAGGAATTCCTTAGAAGAAAGTATGAATTTACAAATGAAATGGCTTGGTATTTATAGGCAAAATTTTGCCTCCATCAAATCCTCCACCAAATCCACTATTAATTGCTCCACTAATTGCTCCACTAATTATTCCACCAAATCCATTATTAATTAATCCACTAATTTCTTATCATGTTTGGTGGTGATTTGATAATTTTTATTATTTATTTATTAATTTATTTGTTTTGCTTTGAAAATGATTGAAAATGACTTTAATAATTACACTACACACTTGTGGATGGTTCATCAATATCGGGGATAAAATCTTCAGAATTCGAAATGATTTTGTCTTTCAACGTTGTAGATCCTTGCGTCTTCTTTAATCTGGAACTTGAATCAGCGCAATCCGATATCAGAGTAAAATGTTATGCCCAAAATACGACAGATGCGCAAAAGTGGAATTTCCAAAACTGCACTTCGTTAAAACACCCTTTCATGTTTCCAATCTCCATAATTAATATGTCAAGTCCAATTTTTGCCCTTATTTGGCCCACATTTCATCCTAAATGATTTCATTGTGTCCCAATATTATTTTATCTGCAAAATAAACTAAAACACATCAAAACGTTCATCAAACCCGAGAAACTAAACAATATATTAAGTAAAAGAGGCGGTAAATATTAATATATTTTCCGCTCATCATACGTTCGCTTGAATTATATGCGTGTGATTATGCCGATTAAGTTTTTTGCGCCATTTCCGGGGTCTTATTTTTCTTGAGTTATTAATTTTGAAGTTATCTAATTTACTTGTATCTAATTTTCTTTATTTTTATTTGTAATTTTTATTTCCGTCTTTTATTTTTCAGGTGGTTGACATGGATTTTTTTTGGGAGATAGAAAGATTATGAGCTTTACTAGAAGAAGATACACCCCAAATCAGGGAGTAACAGTCCGATTTTCTGAGGCCTGTTGTCCAGCCTAACTATCACTGGATGTCAGAACCAAACAATATTACATTTGCTCAACAGAACGCAATGGGGAGATGTGAGATATGCGATGGTAACCACCCGAGCGATCAATGCATATACATTTCAGAGTGGCATAATTATCGGAATCAATTAAGTATGAAGAGCCAGCATATTTCACAGAACCACATTTTCCATCTTATCCACCATTCACCTACAATCTTTATCAAGAAACAGAGCTACCATAGGAAGATCAGATGATTCACATGCTCAGAGATTGGTTCAAGGAACGGGAGCCTCAAATTGATGCACAATTTCAGTGTCAAGCAGAATCCATACAGAGAATGACAAATCAAATCAGACAATTAACAGAAAATCAGAGCTACATATCTCAAGAAGCATTTTCAGACGAAACTGACAAATCCTTGGAGTATCAAGCATTTCACAATAACACCTTGACATATGAATAGACTGAGCAGTATCAAGAACCAGAGGTGTTATTTCAGAAGCTCAAACCAGCAAAGTCTCTGTTTGATTTTTATTATTCTGGCTCTGACGAGGATGAAGAAGCTGAGCTGTTTGTACCAACTGCACTAATAAGGGAGGATACAAATTTCCAAATTCAAAATGAAGATCTTGGAGCTTCCATTGCACAGATGTTTGAATAAGATCTACCTGAGCCAGTCAAAGAGGATGAAGACCTACAATCATATACATTTTTACATCATCAGGTTGATACTTATAGAGCAAGCATTTCACAAATGACAGATGAAGAATTGAATACGGAAATCCTAAAATACATCTGTGATGAAAAGGTGGAGCAAGAAGCAGAGAAAATGGAGGAGCAAATGTCTGACCAAATTGAATATCTAAGGCATTCAGGAGAAACATCATTGTTTTGGGGAGTACAGATCAAAGACATCACCCAGAAGCTTGATGGAACTTCCATTCAAAGTCAAGCACCATATGAGACCTCCTGATTTTCTTTCTTTCTTTTCAGGAACCACTGGAGCAACAAAGATTAAAAATGTGGCACAAGCATTGAATGCGACAAAATTCTTTTTGCCACTTTACCATTGGAAGAGACCCTTCAAAAACAATGCTCATGGGATTGTCTTTAATCAGATGTCCAAAACCACGCTGAAACCTCCATAACAGATGGATTTCAGTCACCTCTGACTGAAGACGAAAAATTTAGCGCTATTAGGGAGGCAACCCATGCAATTTGTTTTAATGTCTATTGTAGACACTTGCATTTTTGCATAAAAGCCCAATGATGAGTCTCATATGGACGCACTACCCGATAAGTTGCGGAAGTCGCGGGAAATGGACATCGGAAGGAAAAAATAAAAAATAAATAAATACATCAACAAATTTAAACTCGCTAATTGGCCTCGGGTTCGCCCGATTAATCACTGTTTTAAAATATTAAGCCTCGGCCCAAAACCCCCGCACCCATCCAAAGCCCATTTTTCCCAAGCCCAATCCAAAAATAATTAAAACATTTAAAACACATGTCACAAATTAAATCAAATCAAATTAAATCTAATTAAATCAAATCAAATTAAATTAAATCAAATCAAATCCAATTCCTAAATTAAATAAATCCCTTCCTAATTTAACCAAATCCCCTCCCAAATTAAAGATATCCCCCACCAAAATTACACAAATTTCTTTCCCTAAATAACTTAATTAAACACATCTCTTATTTATTTGATTTGTTTCCCTTTTTAATCCATGCACACACAAGGAAACCATAAGCTCACCATTATAAAAAATAACAAAAATTAGATATTCCCACCTCTCTCCTTATAGACTCACGGCACATTAACATAAAATATGCAAACCCTAATACATTCTCTCTTCCACCTCTCTTCTCTCTCGCACATTCACACCCAGACCTTACGCAACCCACTGACCACACACAGACCTTGCACTTCACGCAGCCACTCCCATCTCTCGCGCCCATCCTCTCTCTCTCACCTCCATCATCTCTCTCAATCCTCGGTAACAGCCCTCCCTCAGAAAAACAATAACCTTAAACAGCAACCTCACATAAAACACTGACCACACACAGACCCTGCACTTCACGCACACAAGGTCATAAGACTCTCATTCACGTCTCTCTCACACCATAAACCAACGTACAAACAAACGGCACCCTAAAACACACACAAGCAGCCCTATCATTCATGGCCAACAACAAGCAGCCTTTAACGCCAACCCCACTCATATCAACAAAATAATAGAAAAACCACATACTGCCCCCACTGACGCAAGCAACATAACTCTCGGCCCTAAACTCTTCTCACCAAGCCGACTAAACATTTCCCTCACTCATGTACTCACAGCTTCACTACAGCCATGTTCAGCACCCCACCTTTAACGCACTAAAATCCTTAGCACTGATACCCCCATGCCACTTACGAACACACCATGCAGTAAGCAGAAAGGAACGTGAACAATAACAAAACAAATAACCCCTGAAAATAGTGAGTAAAACCACTGAAAATAGTTAGTAAAACCACCGAAAATAGTCCCCAAAATAACCCTAAAATAGTAGCCTTTATCAACAAAAATAACCCCAAAAATAACGGAGAAAACAACAGTAAAAGCAACCCAAAACAATGAGCAAAACGGTAGAAAATAGTGAAGAAAATAGTATAAAAACAGTGAAGAAAACAGCAGAAATGGCGGTCCAAAATGGCGGCAAACCAGAAAAATAACGGAGCATTAACCCTTCCGGCGACGTCCCAATTCACTCCCGAGAAGTGACTTAAAAGGTAAGACCTGAGGGCCCCCTTTGTTATATTTTATTTTGTTATCCCAGACACGGCATGCTTGGTTGGACTTGGAATACGTCCAACCAGGCATGTGAAGTCCTATATTAAAAAATGGCCAAACTATTGGTCATATTGTTTTACTATTCCGTATTTATTTTCCTTTAATATTTCGCACTTAGCTTACTATTTATCGTTTCTGTTATTTATTATTGTTTCATCACATGCATTGTCATATTCCACGCATACATTGAGTTGATGATTGCGTACTATCTCTTGCGGTATATCTGATGGAAACCCAGACGTAAATTCTGTAGCCGAATCCGAATGGACGGTAGTGTAGTCTGTACTTGGGATACAACTCCAAGTACCGCTTGAGAGACTTTCAAGCACGTGTTTCATTTTGTGATTTAAATCTATGCTTATCGTCCCGCTATTTATCTTTTTATGCATTTTGTTTATTCATACATTGTTACTTGATGCGCATGAGCTAATTACGTTGGTTTAAAGGTCCTCTATTTGCGGAAAATGCCAAAAGGCTACCTTTACCACAATATTTTGCGGCGCCTTTTATTATGTCATTTGCCCTTTGCATATCATCGCTTTATTTACTCATGCATTGTATTCTAGTGCGCATGGGATAACTAGGGTGGATTAAAGGTCCTCTATTCGAGGGAAATGCCTAAAGGCTACCTTTACCATGATGTTTTGCCACACCAGATGAGGTACACTAGATTGAATGTGAAATGTGTTCAATCGGGCATACAAGTTCCAATATTATTTATTCGTTTATTCATGCATTGATAATTTAATGTGCATGGGCTAACTAGGGTGGATTAAAGGTCCTCTATTTGAGGGAAATGCCTAAAGACTACCTTTACCATGATGTTTTGCCGCGCCGGACAAAGTACACTCGATTGAATGTGAAAAGTGTTCAATCGGGTATACGAGGTCCTATATTATGTATTTGTTTATTCACGTATGTGTTTGTGTCATTTTGGATACCACTTTGGTAATCCGTTCAAACGCGTTTCCGAACGCTACACGAATGCATGTGTTCTGTTTACCGTTCGAATTCGTTTTCGAACGCTACACAAACGTCCATACAGTGAACAAATTTCTTTTCGTCCCATTTCATGCATGTTTGCTTCTTTGGTTATTTCTTTTGCATTACATAATTAATCATATCATTTCATTATTGACATTTTTACTGTTATCATTTATTTATATTTCTGCATTTGTCTATTTAATATGTTCATGAAATTGTGTGCTTACCGTTATGTCGATTTACTTTTATACATGCAAACTTAGATATAGGTTCTACTCCTATGTATGCAAACTTAGATATATGTTGTATGCAAACTTAGATATAGGTTATTCTTGCATGTGTATGTTGCGTAGACTTGGTTAGATTATTGCATAAATCCGTTCTTTACAAGTGGCATAAGTAAGGGACCATTCCAAACCCAACGTTTTGAGGCCTTCCCTTGCGAGGGGTGAGTGCGGCCTTATATCATTTCCCAGTTCACGCTGGGTGGCGACTCCATTTTATTTCTCCGGTTTAGTCCCCCGCGGGCTACTCCATAATCCCGACCGGGCCGCGAGCCCAGGACAGCATTGCCCACTTCTGTGTCCTACAGTCTGGCGACTCCATGGGGATAGAGAATCGGCCCCGAAATAATGTTTTGTAATATTTGTGATTATTGCTTTAGTTAACCTTGTCTACCGTGGGTTGAATGGTGTTTAATTAAAGGCATTATTAAAGCTAGATAATGGTTTGGTGTCTTCCTTCATTCACTACCTTTTTATAGCTAAAATGAAAAGCTGTGAAGGCACCTAGATAATCATTTACCTAAAGATTACCGTGATGGACTAATTTGGATGACCTATTGTCTATTCATGTCACCAAGGCGATAAGAGCCTAAGAGGCTTGGGTATTTAATAGAGTCTGCTCCACCCTCCCTCTGGGGAATTTTCAATAAGAAAACTATTTGACAGTCCTTCATGTATCATCACTCGTTGGCACGTACCTTAGCGTATAAAAAAGGGTGCGCTCATTTGGTCGTCCGAACCCTTGAGTGGGGAGACATAGTTATGGGAAATCCTTCGCCGACGGGAGCCTTGATCTATACTCCTATAAACCCGCATGTGAACCATAGTTGTATGACCTATAGAAGCCACCATTTATGCTTGTGTTTGGGACCATCATCATTTGGATTCAGTACGACTTCTTGTCATGAGATGTGAACTTGTTGGGCCATTTAAACTGGGACAAGTTTGTGTCTTATGAAAATTGGGCCAAAAGCTTCTAAAATTCCGATGGGCCACTTTGTGTTTGGGCCCCCTATCATTTGAGGTTTTTTAGCCACGTTATTGCAAAAAGTAAACCTGTTGGGCTTTTTGCAACTGGGACAAGTTTGCACCTCGCAGTAATGTGATTGAATGCTTTAAAATGATCATGGGCCAACTTGTATGAAAATCTTGATGGGCTTAGAAAATCCAAATATGATCCAAGTACGCCAGAAGCATGAGTTCGATATCCGCACTGGCTTTCATCCAGAAAGGATACACCTTGTTATGACATATTTGTTTACTTTGGATACCTCCAAGTTCATCCCTATAACCGCGGTTGCTAAAAGCCCAATTCGTCGTTTCTAGACAATGGCATGATCCCATAATAGCCTTAGTCCATATTGTAAATGGGAGGTCTTTGTCTTTTACTGATGGAAATAGACTGAGGTAGCCAAGGTTCACCCTTATAGCATAGGAGAGAACGATTTTGTGTACCCCATATTGGTGCATAAAATAAGCCATACCTAGGACAGAAATGGACATACCACGAGTGTGGGAGGAATAAGGTCGGAAGGATATATTCTGTTTGATTACCTCACGTGTTTTATATATTCCATGCATCGCACGCATACACGTACCATGCTAACTCATAGTTTCGACAGCCATCATAGATATCCGTTGGGTTAGAAAAGAATGAATACTTGTCAAAAACAGTTAGAAAACATGAGCGAGTCAGATAATGAGTTTTCCCGCCTGGATCAATTAGAGACCAAAGTAACCAAAATTACCAAGCAACTATAAGTTTTGACCAATGTTGTGGCCAGTTTGACCGTACCCCAAATAGCCAATAATAAGAAGTTCTGCAACCAGAATAGAAAGACCGTTGAGGGACCTTCAGGGACCAAGCCCACTCCTTCTTAGGTCGCCCCTATCAGAAACAGATGATTCTCCAATTTTGGTAGACCATTGTCAGAGGTGTTTGAATAACTGAAAAGGCAAGGACTCTTAAATCCCTTAAAACCTAAACCACTTCCAAACCCTGTACCACGCTACCTTGACCTAAATCTATATTGTTACCTCCACCAGCATAAAGGCCATGAAACTGGCAAATGCACCCGCCTTAGGCATGAAATCCAAAACCTCATTGATGCCCATAAAATACCCGACCCAGAAAAAGAACAACCCTACACACACAGAAACCATCCACCTACCCACATGATCAACTCCGGCCTACCCGATAGCCTTGTCCTCCAAACTCACAACCATCAAACTTCCCGCATCGGGATATGAGGCAACAATAGTAAAGATGAGATATAGCAGAAGGGGGATTTCTGGGAAAACATCTCGAACAGTGACAATGAGGAGGTTGCAAAAAGGGGAAGTAAATGGGAAAAAGAACTACTGCAGTTGGAGAATCTGATGTTTGAAGAAAGCAAGAAGACGAAAGAAGACGAGGCTGTAAATTTCGGAGATGCTTACTTTCATGATCTGATTCAATTTTAGTCCTGCATTTATTAATAATAAAGACACTGATTTTGCCTACCTGATCGAGTCTTTTCCTCAATAGTTAAGCATGGGTCCGATGATGAAATTGTTTGCCCTAGGTTGGAACCTTAGAAACGATGAGTGCGAGGTGTACCCTCATCCGATATTTTAAGTAGTTGATCTTAGCTAGACTCGCGAGCACTTGATTATAGGATCTTAGAAGTGAAAGCCTGAGTAGTTGGCAAGGTGACTAGTTGAATAGATTGCGGATCGATGAATGACCGTTCGCTTAGATGTCCATCCTGACTTACTTATGTTACGATATGTGGTATGGTTGGAAACCAAAGAAAAGTCTCTCAAGAAGAAAATATAAACCACCTAAAACCGATAAGCATAAAGCTACCCATGGGCGAGTATTAGGACCACCATGAGGAAAAATGCTACCTTAAAGGGTAGGTGTGTAAAAAAAAAAAATTACGAAAAAAAAAGACGAAAAAAAAAAACCATATCACATTGAGTACAGAGAAGTAATTGCACAGCATGATAAAGACATCTAGGTTGGTTTGACCCCTCGATCCCATTCTTTGAAACAAAATCATTGAGTTGGCTTACCCAAGGATCAAGCTGTAAAAGAACCTTTGCACACACACATTTTGAGTCTGTTTCAGATCATTTATTCAAACAGTCGGATTTGAGTTGCATCAAGTACTTTGAAGGTTCTCTGGTTTCGACACTAGGTATTCTTTGAGGGCAATAATATGTATAACTATTAGGACTATTTCATAAAAGGCAATATAGTATGTTGATATGGAACGTTACCTCACATGATTTACTTTGGCCGAGTGCAAGCAACGAAGAACAAAAAGATAAACCGAGTCTGGGGGCGACCAGTCTACCACCCGCGAATAAGGGACACAACAGGATCCTGAGCTATGAGATCAAAGAAAAATGAACAATCGCCATAGTAGAATTGACATAAAGAAATCATAAGCAGGCCCAGGGGGCGACCGAAGACTTTTGTAGGAAAATGGCACAAATGAGCACAAGGAAAGCCTAACCCATCGGAATAGAAAATACATCCATGCATACATGCATACACGTCACATACACACAATTTTTGTTTTGTATTCGCAGGTTTTTTGAAGTAAGGAAAGGAAAAAGCGGCAAAGACAAACTCAATTCGGGATTAAAACTCATGGGTCACAGCGCCTCGCCATCAATCTCAACTCAAGTAACGGTTCAAAAATGAGCCATCTCTCATCAAGTAACGGTTCAAAAATGAGCCATCTCTCATCAAGTAACGGTTCAAAAATGAGCCATCTCTCATCAAGTAATTGTTCAAAAATGATCCATCTCCCATTAAGTAACGGTTCAAAAATGAGCCATCTCTCATCAAGTAACGGTTCAAAAATGAGCCATCTCTGATCAAGTAACGGTTCAAAAATGAGCCATCTCTCATCAAGTAACGGTTCAAAAATGAGCCATCTCTCATCAAGTAACGATTCAAAAACGAACCATCTCCCATCAACTAAGGGTTCAAAAATGAACCATCTCTCATCAAGTAACGGTTCGGGAATGAACCAGGGGTCAAGCACCTCACCACCACATCAACTCAGTTCGAAGCATCTCGCAAAGCAACGGGTAAGTACGACAGCCGACAAACCAGATAAGTAAAAATACATGCATAACTTTGATATGATTGTCACTGTCACATAATGCACAAATCCCATCAAAGTGGGGGCGACTGCAGACACTTGCATTTTTACATAAAAGCCCAATGATGAGCCTCATATAGAGGCACTACCCGATAAGTTACGGAAGTCGCGGGAAACGGACGTCGGAAGGAAAAAATAAAATAAAAAAATTAAATACATCAACAAATGTAACTCGCTAATTGGCCTTGGGTTCGCCCGATTTATCTCTATTTTAAAATATTAAGCATCGGCCCAAAACCCTCGTACCCATCCAAAGCCCATTTCGCCCAAGCCCACTCCAAAAATAATTAAAACATTTAAAACACATGTCACAAATTAAATCAAATCAAATTAAATCTAATTAAATCAAATCCAATTAAATTAAATCCAATTCCTAAATTAAATAAATCTCTTCCTAATTTAACCAAATCCCCTCCCAAATTAAAGATATCCCCCACCAAAATTACACAAATTTCTTTCCCTAAATAACTTAATTAAATACATCTCTTATTTATTTGCTTGTTTACCTTTTTAATCCATGCACACACAAGGAAACCCTAAGCTCACCATTATAAAAACAAACAAAAATTAGACATTCCCTCCTCTCTCCTTAGAGACTCACGGCACCTTAACATAAAATATACAAACCCTAATACATTCTCTCTTCCACCTCTCTTCTCTCTCGCACATTCACACCCAGACCTTACGCAACCCACTGACCACACACAGACCTTGCACTTCACACAGCCACCCCCCTCTCTCACGCCCATCATCTCTATCTCGCCTCTATCATCTCTCTCAATCCTCGGCAAGAGCCCTCCCTCACAAAAACACATACCTTAAACAGCAACCTAACACAAAACACTAACCACACACAGGCCCTGCAGTTCGCGCACACAAGGTCACAAGACTTTTCTTCACGTCTCTCTCACACCATAAACCAACACACAAACAAACGACACCCTAAAACGCACACAAGCAGCCCTATCATTCACGGCAAACAACAAGCAGCCTTTAACGCCAACCCCACTCATATCAACAAAATAATATAAGAAACACATACTGCCCCCACTGACGAAAGCAATATAACTCTCGGCCTTAAACTCTTATCACCAAGCCGACTAAACATTTCCCTCACTCACGTACTCACAGCTTCACGGCAGCCACGTTCAGCACCCCAACTTCAACGCACTAAAATCCTTAGCATAGACACCCTCATGCCACTTACGAACACACCATGCAGTGAGCAGATAGGAACGTGAAAAATAACAAATCAAATAACCCCTGAAAACAGTGAGAAAAACCACCAAAAATAGTCCCTAAAATAACCCTAAAATAGTAGCCTTTATCACCAAAAATAACCCCAAAATAAAGGAGAAAACAGCAGCAAAAGCAACCCAAAATAGTGAGCAAAATGGCAGAAAACAGTAGAAAAACAGTGAAGAAAACAGCGGAAATGGTGGTCCTAAATAGCGGTAAACCAGAAAAATAACGGAGCATTAACCCTTCCGGCGACGTCCCAACGCACTCCCGAGAAGCGACTTTAAAGGTCAGACCTGAGGGCCCCCTTTGTTATATTTTATTTTATTATCCCGGACACGGCATATTCCACGTCCAACCGGGCATGCGAAGTCCTATATTAAAAAATGGCCAAACTATTGGTCATATTGCTTTACTATTCCGCATTTATTTTTATTTTCCTTTAATATTTCACACTTAGCTTACTATTTATCGTTTCTGTTATTTATTGTTGTTTCATCACATGCATTGTCATATTCCATGCATACATTGAGTTGATGATTACGTGTTATCTCTTGTGGTATATCGGATGGAAACCCAGATGTAAATTCCGTAGCCGAATCCGAATGGATGGTAGTGCGGTCTATACTTGGGATACAACTCCACATTCCGCTTGAGAGACTTTCAAGCACGTGTTTCATTTTGTGATTTAAATCTATGCTTATTGTCCCGCTATTTATCTTTTTATGCATTTTGTTTATTCATGCATTGTTACTTGATGCGCATGGGCTAATTACGTTGGTTTAAAGGTCCTCCATTTGAGGGAAATGCCAAAAGGCTACCTTTACCATAATATTTTGCCGCGCCTTTTTTTATGTCATTTTCCATTTGCATATCATCACTTTATTTATGCATGCATTGCATTCTAGTGCGCATGGGCTAACAAGGGTGAATTAAAGGTCCTCTATTCGATGGAAATGCCTAAAGGCTACCTTTAACACGATGTTTTGCCGCGCCGGACGAGGTACACTCGATTGAATGTGAAATGTGTTCAATCGGGCATAAAAGTTCCCATATTATTTATTTGTTTATTCATGCATTGATAATTTAATGCGCATGGGCTAACTAGGGTGGATTAAAGGTCCTCTATTCGAGGTAAATGCCTAAAGGCTACCTTTACCATGATGTTTTTCCGCGCCAGACGAAGTGTACTCGATTGAATGTGAAATATGTTTAATCGAGTATACGAGGTCCTATATTATGTATTTGTATATTCACGTATGTGTTTGTGTCATTTCGGATACCACTTTGGTAATCCCGTTCGAACGCGTTTCCGAACGCTACTCGAACGCATGTGTTCTGTTTACCATTCGAACGCTACACGAACGTCCATACAGTGAACATATTTCTTTTCGTCCCATTTCATGCATGTTTGCTTCTTTGGTCATTTCTTTTGCATTACATAATTAATCATTTCATTTCATTATTGACAATTTTACTGTTATCATTTATTTATATTTTCGCATTTATCTATTTAATATGTTCATGAAATTGTGTGCTTGTTGTTATGTCGATTTACTTTTATGCATGCAAATTTAGATATAGGTTCTACTCATATGTATGCAAACTTAGATATAGGTTGTATGTAAACTTAGATATAGGTTATTCTTGCATGTGTATGTTGCGTAGACTTGGTTAGATTATTGCACAAATCCGTTCATTACAAGTGGCATAAGTAAGGGACCATTCCGAACCCAACGGTTTGAGGCCTTCCCTTGCGAGGGGTGAGTGCGGCCTTAAATCATTTCCCAGTTCACGATGGGTGGCAACTCCATTTTATTTATCTGGTTTAGTCCCCTGCGGGCTACTCTGTACTCCCGACCAGGCCGCGAGCCTGGGACAGCGTCGCCCACTTCTGTGTCCTACATCTATTTTTATATTTTGTGTATACATGTTGTAGAGTTTTTAATTTTGTGTGTTATTTTTTTAGGGAAAGGCACAAACGGAGTATTTAAGGAGGAATGGTGTTTGGCAATCACAAAGATGAGATTTAAGTCATTAGTAATGGCTGAGTAAGGAATGGATTCTTGAGACTCATCATAATGGATTTATGTACCAAACGAGTGGCGTATTGCGTACATAATTTCGTTGCCTTAATAATTTCTTTGATTTGCTTTTCTTTTGTTATTTTCTTTTATTTTCACTGACAAGATCTATACTTTTTGACTTTCACGATTTATTTTAACGTTTATTGTCATTTGACAGGTATTAGTGCTATTATTCCTCACCATTTCCAGGATATATAAATTCAGCTCGTCATTCCTCTCTTCCACACATTCAAATAAACATCCAAATACGAGAGAGAAAATGGAAGAAACTTCACAACAGCGAGTCAATAAAATCTGTGTGTTATGTGGATCTAACTCTGGCAATAAACCAGAGTTCGTTGAGGCTGCAAAGGAATTGGGGAGAGTTATAGCAGAACAAAATATGCACCTAGTATATGGCGGTGGAAATCTTGGATTAATGGGAAGCATTTCAAAAGCCGTTCAGGAGGGTGACATTCACGTTTTGGGAATCATTACAAAAACTTTGGCGGACTAACACATAATCGGAAAAACAAATGGAGATAAACGCATTGTCTCTGATATGTCTGAACAACTCCTTGAAATGGTCAAAACTGCTGATGCTTTTATTACTTTACCAGATGGGCTCAGAACGTTTGAAGAGATATTCACAGTGGCATCATGAGCGCACTTGATCATTCATCGGAAGCCCATTGGATTGCTTAACATTGATCATTTTTTTCGATTTTCTATTTGTATTTCTTGCGGAAACCAAAAGACATGAGTTCGTCACAAAATCAGTACAAGATATTTTCCTGACTGCAACAAAGGCCGAAGAATTAATTGACCAAATCCTAGCCTTTGAACCAAAAATCGACCCCATTTTTTCCATGTTAAACTGGTCAGATAGCGATAATGGAAAAAAAAAACGTAAATTGGACATAGATCTTAATCGGTAATTTTTCGTAGAATTTCAACTAACTAGGTATTATCTTCTAAACTCTTCTTCTACTTTTTCAGACATTGGGGACAATGTCTCATTTAGGTTTGGGGGAGGGGAATAGTTAATAGTATCTTATTTTTATTATGTTATTTTTAGTCCAAAATGTTTTCGAAAAATACAAAAAAAAAAATTTGAAAAATTTTACAAAAATTAAAAAAATATTTTTAACTTGATTAATCAGGTGAAATTTGTGAGAGATAGTTGTGTAAGGAGTTTCCACTCTTGATACGTATCTCAAACCCATTTTCGAAACAAGTTAATTTTTATTTATTTCCTTTTGAATTATTTAATTTGTGAATTCTCCATAAAACTGACTAAAATGAATCTTCATATGCTCAGTTGGCAGATATTATCAACATGCATGGTAACATACGAGCATGAGCTGTAATTGAAAATTTTTTAATATTCAGTGCTCTAGTTTAATTGGAGGATGCATCTATAAATGGCAATGGAGTAAAAAAATGAAAAAAAAAAGTTTGAAAAAAAAACATCTGAGATCCGAGTTATTAAGTTCGTAGGGGAGTTTTAACACCCAGTGCCCTAAAACCAATTGGTTTGGGAGTCATTGGCTCAAAGCTCGCTACATGATCGAAGATGTTGCAAAAAATATATATATATCTGAAGTCTGAGCAATTAAGTCCGTAGGGGTGTATTAACACCTAGTGCCCTAAAGCCAACTGGTTTGGAAGCCACTGGCCCAAAGCTCGCTACATAGACAGAAGATATTG